>JAKUCM010000956.1:0-24867 GCA_023374145.1 Lepidium sativum | reverse complement strand
AGTAAGGTAAATTCATATCTCAATCCTTAAGACTTTGCTTTGATTTGATTTCTCTCTGTCTCTTGGATCATGACATTGTTATTATACAACTTAGGTGCAAGAAGCAAACTGGGAGTTATACAATAAGCAAAAGCAGTTCTTTATGAGCAACAGAAACAAGCAGAAGCAATGAAAGCTGCAGCTGATGCTGCATTCTATTCGAAACAGAGAGATGCAGAGGGACTTGTAGCTATGGCTAATGCTCAAGGGACTTATATAAAGACCCTCATCTAAGTTTATGCAGAATCCAAGAGATGCTCATTAGACTGCGGCTCTAATAGTGGTTCGTTATTTGAAAGGCTCTCCTAGAACTGGAATTCTTTTAAAATCTGATACCGATTTGTCTTACTTTTCGGCTGAGGCAAAATAGAGATCAATGGCAGCTGCCTTGCGGGAAATCAAGTGGTTTCGTCGCCTTTTGCAGGAGCTCGGTGTTCCTCATTCTGAACCAACTCGTCTCTTTTGTGACAGCAAGGCGGCCATTCACATTGCCTCGAATTCCGTCTTTCATGAGAGAACTAAACACATCGAATCGGACTGCCATGTTGTTCGAGATGCAGTTCGGGATGCTATCATCACTCTTCACCACATTGGAACGAAGGAACAGCTCGCTGACATCATGACTAAAGGCTTGGGGCATGATCAATATTATTTTCTCTTAGCCAAGTTGGGTGTTCAAGCTTTACACACTCCTGAGGAGGAGTATTGGGAAATTAGAGTATAGATTGATTAAATTTGGTTAGGGTCAAGAGAATATTGGTTTTATTTGTTAAATCAATTGTGTTGTTGGTTATTGATTAATCGACTGAATCTCTTTGTATACATTGTCATCATGTGAAATACGAAAGACATATTTGGTGAAAACAAGATTATCAATGGGTCTAAACGAACTCAGGATCCAACTTGAGTTCACTCAAAAAATTCAAATTCAATAGAACAAATTCATCCTATGGAAAGTTTAGACAACTCGAGGTTGCAGAGAAAAAGAAAATATAATCAAAAATGTGAAATGAGATTGTGAGCCACGACTCTCGTATCGAATCTTGCGAGTATAAAAAGGGAAGAGGCGGTGCAAAGAAGACCACTGAACACACAATAAAAATCTGCAATGAAGAACGAGTTAGTTAGAATCGAGAACAACTCGGTTCTTTAGCGATTATATGTTTTTCTTATCGTTAATCTTGTTATTGTTAGTTCAAGCATTAATTGATATTTGTTATAAGCTCAAGTTGTATAATTATATTCTGTTGTAACATCAAACTAAAGAATTTCGTTATATTTTTGGGGTTTTAATCGTTTTATAATCGTTGTTAAGTACAACTACAGTGCGTATACAGAGATTGAAGATGACTAAGAAATTGTATCCCTCCACTTGCACACTAGCAGCCAATTCACTGTAAGAATTAACAGACCACCATTCACACATTGAAGTTTGTGTTTTTCTAACAAAAACAAATTTCTACCATATATTAAAACCACCAAATAAAATTGTAAATATGCGAAATTATAGATAATAAAATTGTAGTATAATCACGTGAAACCCTAATAATTTTCTCATGCATACATATACATATACATATAGTGGGTCCTAATTTTTTGCCTTTGCCTCTTCTCTTTTGTTCTCTTCACTACCTCCAAATTTCCCAAGAGTCTCTTAATCTCCTTCTCTCTTTCTCTCTCTCTGCTCTTACTTTTCTCTGAAGAGAATCCTACTCACGAAAATGTCGAAGAAAACAACTGTTAATCCATTAAATCTTTCTGCTACTTTGGTTTTTGGTCTTCTTTTCTTTCTCTCGTGGAATGTTCATGGCCTGGAAGAGAAGAAGATTCTCAGTCTACATAACGACATTTGGTCTCATAAGAAATCAAGCAAAGCTTTGAGTTCATGTTTCTCTCACAATCATGGTATGTTTTTCTTCTCCCTCAAACACTCACCAACCATAGAGGAAGACAGAAATATACTGTTTCTTTGCTTTAGTTTAATAGTTAATTGCTTGATTTAAGGTTAGATTAGCAAAAGTCTAAAAATTTGTATATTTTCTTAATTATATCATTAGCTTTTACTTTACTTTATAATATCCTTTTTCCTTGAATTGGGTTAGCATAATAATCTATCTAAACCTTCACATTTTCTATAGAATCTCGATTCTCTCTTCCATGGAAGACAACTCATCGACTATATAAGTGTGTGTATTATATCATAAGCCTCTGGTTATCTTCTGTTGTTAACTCTGTACTCTACTTATGTTAGTTGTTTACTGCAAAGAGAGAATATCTTTTTAAATATTGATGATTATGTTTCCAAAACTTAGGTAAAAGGAGAGAATCCACAACATTGGAGATTAAACATAAAGGACTTTGCTCAGGAAAGACAATAGATTGGGGTAAGAAGATGAGAAGAGCTTTAGTTCTTGATAACATTAGAGTTCAATCACTTCAACTCAGAATTAAAACAATGACCTCTGCACAATCCGTTTCCGAAACTCAGATTCCGTTGACCTCAGGGATGAAACTTCAGACTTTGAACTACATAGTTACAGTTGAATTAGGAAACAAAAACATGAGTTTGATCGTTGATACTGGAAGTGACTTGACTTGGGTCCAATGTCAGCCTTGCAGATCCTGTTACAACCAACAAGGTCCTTTGTATGACCCATCAGTCTCATCATCTTACAAGACGGTGTTCTGTAACTCATCTACTTGTCAGGATCTTGTAGCAACTACGAGCAATTCAGTCCTTTGTGGAGCTAACACTGGTGTTGAAAAGACAACTTGTGAGTATGTTGTCAATTATGGAGATGGATCATACACTCGAGGAGACTTGGGCAATGAAAGCATCTTATTGGGTGACACAAAACTCGAAAACCTTGTCTTTGGTTGTGGTCGAAACAATAAAGGTCTGTTTGGAGGAGCCTCTGGTCTGATGGGTTTGGGCAGAAGTCCAGTTTCTCTAATCTCCCAGACTTCGAAAACTTTCAACGGAGTGTTTTCATACTGTCTACCTTCTTTTCAGGATGGGGCTTCTGGTTCATTGTCATTCGGTAATGATTCCTCTGTTTACAAGAATTCAACTTCAGTTTCATACACACCGCTTGTACAAAACCCTCAGCTTCGTTCCTTTTACATTTTGAATCTCACTGGAGCTAGCATTGGTGGCGTGGAGCTGGAAGCTTCAAGCTTTGGTAGAGGGATTCTAATCGATTCAGGAACTGTTATCACAAGATTACCACCTTCCGTTTACAAAGCTGTGAAGACAGAGTTTCTGAAACAGTTTACTGGGTTTCCTTCAGCTCCTGGATATTCAATCTTAGACACTTGCTTCAACCTCACAAGTTATGAAGATATAAGCATTCCCACTATAAAACTGATCTTCCAAGGTAATGCTGAGCTCGAAGTGGATGTCACTGGTGTGTTCTACTTTGTCCAGCCTGATGCTTCTCTTGTCTGCTTGGCCTTGGCAAGTCTATCACTTGAGAATGAAGTAGGGATCATCGGAAATTACCAACAGAAAAACCAGAGAGTAATATATGATACCAAACAAGAGAGGCTTGGAATTGCAGAAGAAAACTGCAGTATCTAATGAATACTTCATAACTTATAATGTCATTTGTGTGTTCCTTCATATCATGAAAGCTAATCATCTCTTTTGGCAAAGCCAATCTGAATATCCACTATTCTTATATATATACGTCTATATCGGTAAATGCCAGTAGCTAAATGAATTGTAAGAATAAATGTTTATGATCTTCTGAGTGGAAGGAAAATTATCTAGATCATAAGAACAAACAATGAAGAGGAAAAATAAACCTCTTAGAAATTTACTAAATTCACAGCAATACGTACGCTGAAAATGAATCCACTATATAGCTTTGCTGAAGAAGTAATTTAACAACTTAAGCTTCATTACTAATCAAAGCAGTCATCTCTATCCTCTCGGTATCAATTACACTTTCACTTCTGTTAGTTAGCATCTCAGCCGGAAGAATGGTTGAGTTGGGATCAACATTTGGTATCAAAAAGACCAATCCAATGGGAATCACCCTCAGTAAACTCCTGATCACAATAACCAACCATAGATTATTAAACTGAGTACGTGTAACATTCAGGGCATGGAGTAATACTCCTCCGCCCAATGTTGACATTAGATGTCCTACATGTTCAATCGATATGAGCAAAGCAAAGAAAGTGCCTTCCGGAATGGGAAACAAACTCATCTACCACGATGAAGAAGTAATCAGGGACACCAAGCTTCAGATTTATGCGCAGCACCAGGATTAAATCCAGAAATCCTGACAGGACAGATAAAGAAAGTGCCCAAAAGAGGACACTCCGGAAAGGGAAGTTCTGATAGAGAAGTATGCCCACGAGAGAGCCAATTGCACCAAATTCAGCTCTACTAGTCAAAGCACCTTTGAAAAGGAAGGACAATCCTTTGCATCTGTGTACCAATAGAACATGCCTTTGTGAATGTGCAAGCTCACTGTAGCTGACAAGCGCATGAACAAGCATGGTCGCCATACCTCACCATATTGAAAGGTATTCCATATCGCGCTCCCAGCATCTAGAAACTTTTCGTTCAACTGAATACAGATTTACTCTGATTACATACTAGCTTCAAAAATATGGTTGGACCTAGGGGTAACAAAAAATATACATGCTTGCGACCTAAACTGCGAGAAGGGGATTCTTTCAGAACTATCCAACCACAACAACCAATCCTGCAGTCAAACCGAGTACACCAAAACACACCCTGCCAAGAAAAAGACAGAATGAGTGAAAAATAACTAAGCACTGCTCTCGAATTACCTAAACTAAACTAAAGACTTAGACTCTGTAATATCAGGAAAAGCTTTAAAGAGCCTACCTTGGACCCAAATAAGTGCACCAAAACGCCACTAAGGGATAAACCAACCAAGGATCCTATGGAAGAATTTAAACCACAAAAACTTTGCATAAAAAAAGAAAACCTCGTCTTCTCCTTCCCGAGATTCTGTCATGGACGATTATTCCGTTTGTAGACGTGGCACTATTACAAGATAGGCCCATCTGACAAAGAGAGGCCCATGTGAAGTCGTTGACGATTATTCCATATGATTGAGAGAGGCCCATGTGAAATCATTGACGATTCTTCCGTTTGTTGACGTGGCACTTTTACAAGACAGGCCCATAAGATCAAAGGAGGCCCGTATGATATTAATTTTTCTCGGTATTTTTTTTAGTCGTTTATCGTTATGTTTTTGTTAATAAATCTCATGCGAAAATTAAATTTTTTAAAAAATACATAATAATGGTTTCACATCAGAATGGGAAATTTCAGAATCGAAGATACATTTTTTCACCTGTCACTACCAAATAATTAATTAGAAGGGTGCTTAATTAGTTGGTACAATAGAACTCTAATTGGCAAACTCTACCATAATTGTTGAAAACTCCTTCCACCTGCAAACAAAAAAAATACGTGGGGGCAGTTAGTAGACACATTTTTTTTTTCTGACAACGATTAGTAGACACATTTGATCTAAGCAATTATGACTTTTTATTCTTACAATCAATTAAAAAACAGATAATAGTTTTTTTTTCTTTTTTTTTGGCAAACGTCAGATAAACATATCAAAATAAAAGCAGAAAAAACAGATAATAGTTTGAAAGTTATATAATATTTATTACATATAATTATTTATATCTTATGTATATGATATTATTGCCCCATGATAAAATTCTCCTACTTTCTTTTATAACTTACTAAGCTATTTGGAGGACACGTATATACAAATATTTAATTTAATAAATATTTCTTAAAGAATTATCAAAAAAGAAAGAAAATTCAAAGAAAATGTATTAAAAAGTTTCTTGGTCTTTCGGCATGACATCTTTGATGGGCCGACCAAAGAAGTAGATCAACCATCTTGAGGCATCCCATTTTGCTCGCCAACTATTTGTGACAATTAAGAGTGAGAAAAGCAATAATATGATCCAACATATTTCTTCATTTTTAGACCTCATTTATATTATAAACTAGTGTAAAATATCATTTTCTAAATGACCTTCATATTACACATTTGATGCGGGATAACACAGTTGTGATCTAGTTCCAATCTATTTAATTACATTATGTATGACATTTAAGGATTATATCTGGTTTCTCTAGTTTTACATATAACCGAATTTAAAACAATAGTAATATGCTATATGAATTCGAATCACTTGATTATAAACGAAGAAGAAAACTTGATTATACGGCTTTTAATCTATATCTAAACCAAAAATATATATATTTTTTGTTGTCAACACAACTAGATCCATAAGATTCGTTCATCGCCTAAAATTCACTTCTTAACATCTTTTTGAATCTCTTACATGTTATTAGGAGAAATCAAATTTAATGTCAAATTTACTAGTTGGATTATTGTAACCACCTAAATTAAAATAATTTGGTGTTATAGAGATATTTAATAAACTCAAGCAAAAACAAAGAAATGGAAAAAAATCTGTGATGGATTTTAATATAAATACACAACAAGTTCCTATCTCTACTCCTCATTGAAAAAAACTCCTATTCACCATTGTTGTTGTGTCTCTTCCTTAGTTATTCTCTTTCACATATAAAAATGGCTAAAGTTACTCGCGGGAGCAAGAAGCCAGTCGTTGACAATGAAATCGGTGAGAAAACAGCGTTTGCGGCCGAGTCTTTATCCAGTGTCGTGAAATCAAAACGCAAACGCAAGTCATCGACTCAAAACACTCCTCCTCAACGTAGCTCTTCATACAGAGGCGTCACAAGGTCTCTACCCAAAACGCTTAAACGACATCGTTTTTGTATAATCTTTTTTAATTATTTTTTTGTTAATTGTATATATTCGTATGAATAGGCATAGATGGACAGGAAGATATGAAGCTCATTTGTGGGATAAGAACAGTTGGAATGAGACACAGACAAAGAAAGGTCGACAAGGTTGGTGTCTATACTTACACATATATGTAACAAGATTTTGCAGTCTTTTGGATTCCGATTCATTCGGACAAACTCTGTTCTTCATTTTGATTCTTTATTATTAATCTTCTGTTTTATTTTTATGATGGCGATGTGCAATGGATGTGAATGCTGACTCATCAAGTACAGTTTATCTTGGTGAGTTTTTTTTCCCATCAATATCCATATCAATTTGATAAAGTATTGCAATTTTTTAATAAATATACTTTGGAAGACTCTCCAGAGAACTATCATATAATATGAAGTGCATTCCAAACTAAGAATTCGTTATAAACTTATATATATATATATATATATTTAGAATTAGTTCGAGATTTAAAATTCGTTTAAGTTGGTTTGGTATAAGTTAAGATGGTGAAGTATAGGTCTAGGGGCATATAAGTTCAGAATTTTTACTTCAAAAGATTTTTATATTTATAATTTAATTATCGGAATATCTATCACAGTTTGAAATGTACATGATGTTATACGATAGTTTTTATCGGAAAAAAATAGTTTTCTAAAGTATCCATATCAATTTGATAAGGTATTGTACTTTTTTCTTTTTCTTTTTTTTTAATGCAAAAAAGAATACTCATGGACAAAGTGATAGAAAAAGTCAAGAAATACATGTGTGATATAGTTGTAAAATAAAGGATGAATTCCACCGAAATTGGTAGAGACTGTTTATGATTAGCTGTTTTATTGGGTCCAAAAGCAACTCAATTTTGTCTTTTTTTCTAATATATATACCCAAATGAAAAGTGTAATATAAACAATTATTTATTATTAAATAGATATATAAATGGTTTTATGGATAGGGGCTTATAATGAAGAAGAAGCAGCAGCACGTGCTTACGACTTAGCAGCATTGAAGTATTGGGGCCGAGACACACTCTTAAACTTCCCTGTAATTTTTCCGAAAACTCTTTTCCTTATTCTTATAATATAATTACATCTTTGTTTGCTACACAATCTTATCGCCAACACAAGAAACAGCAACAATCTTTCCTCATTTAAGTCTTCCAACAAAAAAAATATATAAAAAAATTAATTTTGAATTCATGGATTTTTTTATTTGGTTAATTATTTGGTTAATTATTTAGCTGCTTAATTATGAAGAAGATGTAAAAGAAATGGACAGTCACTCTAAAGAAGAGTATATTGGCTCTTTGAGAAGGTAATATTAACCAAATAATCAATTAATCATCATAAATCCATTAATTAAAAAAATTAATTATATTACATTATTTTGGTGTAGAAAAAGTAGTGGATTTTCTCGTGGTGTATCAAAATACAGAGGTGTTGCAAGGTAAAATTCGTATTTCAGTATTACAAAATACTCATATTAATATAAATATACTCTAATGTTAGAAAATTTCAATGTAAGAAATAAAATAAATTCATAAACATTTTTGACCTAGTAGTTAAGTCCGTCCATTTCTACTGTCTTTTTTATTAAATTTCAATTTTACAAAATCGTATAATGTTTATGCGATATAGTTTAGATTTTATAAAGAGATTTGAACTAAGGATCATATTTTTGATTGAGCAAATTCATTTATGAACTAAGCATGAATATTTCAGGCATCACCATAATGGGAGATGGGAAGCTAGAATTGGAAGGGTATTTGGTAATAAATATCTATACCTTGGAACATTCGGTACGTAACTCTACTCATCCTTACTTCTTTTTTCTAATTGAATAGTAATATTTTGTGGTAGCTGCAATTTCCTAATTTAGTCAAGCCTATTTTTAGCAAATTCGAATCTTGAAATTTGGGATAGTTAGTAGTAAAGTTGGATTTATATCTAATTATTTATCTAGGATAAAAAAATAGAGAAGAGGGAATTAGGTCACGGAATGTAATGCATGTGGTCAAACTAACAACTCCAAGATATTTTGATTCTTGTCAACAACTCCAAGAAAATTTAAGTCACACACACGATAGATCTCATTCTAAATTCAATATATATATCGAAATATACTTTCTTTATTAGAGTTGATATTGTGTCAGATTTTAAGAAAAAAAATTAGATTGTAAATCAAATTTTCTATATTGGAAAAGAAATCTATTTAATTTAAATATATGTTTACATGTTATGGATTCACTGTTTATGAGTTTAAGAGTCATCAAATCTTGTTGGTTGGGAACATAGATCACCAAACCCATCTTCTTACCCAAGCTATTTATTATACATATTGTAAAAATTAAAAAACTTCTCTAGTTGCTCACTCATCTTTCGGCTAAAAACTTCAACCCCTTATTATCTTTGGGCAAAGAGTTATCTGGGCCAATTCACTGGGCCCAAACAAATATTTAGGCCCAAAAGAGTTCTTAGAGATTTAACACTGTTAACGTGCAGCTACGCAAGAAGAAGCAGCCATAGCTTACGACATCGCGGCAATAGAGTACCGTGGACTTAACGCCGTTACCAATTTCGACGTCAACCGTTATCTAAATCCTACCGCCGGCGCAAAACCAGATCCCGATTCTAAGCACGATGATGAACAGATTTCGTCAGATGATTACGAAGTTTCGAAATCGGAGGAGATAATCGAACCATCTATACCATCGGAAGCTGTTCAAACTCGCCGGAGCTTTCCTGACGACATTCAGACGTATTTTGGGTGTCAAGATTCCGGCAAGTTAGCGACGGAGGAAGACGTTATTTTTGGTGGTTTTAATCCTTTCATGAATCCTGGTTTCGAGTTTGATTATGGACCTTGAATCATAGTTTGACAAGTTTTATTTGTTATTCGATTATAAAACTCTCAAATTTATTCACTGGTACTGATCATCGTCATTCCTCTGTTTTTGAGGCTACTGATAACACAAAGATGTAAACCTTTTATGATAATAAGAACACAACATCATTCAGAAATCCAGAATTTGGTCTGTGATGAATCATCTGAGTCTTACTGAAACTGAAACATGGCCTGAAGACAAACCTCTCAGTTAAGCAATGCGTTTGCTAATGGAAATGTAGGATATATATCCACCGGTACCTAAAACACAAACAGTGCAGATCATATTCTATGTGCATTATCATGTGAAGATCTCAACTCTATTTAGCCTTGTTTTCATGTTAAGAGACTGTATGTACCTTAACACTCTCGAGCTTCTCCAGAGCGGTTTTCAATGGTCCAGTAATAGTACAGTACTTATCTAGAAGCAATGTTGCTGCCTTCTTGTCACCTCTTCCTTGAATGGTTAGTATCTCATGGCTCAGACTTTCAACTGCAGCTTCGACCTTTGCATGCAGAAAAACAAGATGCAGGAGATATTTGATATGACGAATCAGAAAGCTTTCATGGAAGAAACAAGAACTTTGATGGATACCTTAGTGAAATCAACTGAGAAGGTACAGTCTTTGTTGAAAACGAAGGCTCCTTTCTCATATAACCAGTTGAATTGCAAGGCTTGCCCTTTCCTAAAGCCAAAAGAGACAATACTGTCAGGAACCATATATGTAGAAGTGTGATCTTATAAGGCAGAGATACTCTATGTCATTCATTACCCATGAGCTTCTGTAAGACCAAACCGGATGGATCGAAAGCATCCAGCTAGGAAAGAAACATACATACTATCCACCATACTCTTTGGAAGCAAACCCTGTTGACTTTTACATGGTTTAAAATTCGTATACAGATAAACAAAGTGTTTTAATAACTAGTAAAAGATTATCATTAACCCTAGTGATGAGAAACTTCAGTGCCCAAAGACCAACTATATCTGCCTTTGTTTCTTCTAGTGCAGAATGGACTTCTTGTAGCTCCTAAATCAAATGAAATACAGAGAAAACGAAGGTAATATTACTAGTTACAGGGAAAATGATTCTTAATTAGATGTCTGCATTTCTGCAAGAGGTAAAACCTTTCTCACTGTAGAGGTTTGACCATCAGGAAGTGTTATAGTACGTGGACCAATGCCATGGCAGCATTCATGGCAAATGGTATGAGTGAAGAAAGAATCAAAATCAACTATTCCTCGCTGTTCCTTGCTAATGGTGATTTCAGCTATGGGCTTTAGAATATGTTCAAATCTGGAAAAGAAAACGGTGATAGTTAGACGTAAATGTGACACCGTTAATGCATAAAACGTAGAGGAAGAAGAAACATTACTTTGCCTCTTGGACGTTTTTGAGCATGACCATCGACGTTCCTCTGTCTTTAACAATTTTCTCATCATTTGGCAAATTGAAAGCAACAGTCTGAGGACCCGTCACATCCTGTCCCAACCAAAGAACAAGTGAACCATGAATAAAGGCAATACATTTTCTTTCCCTTCCCTCTCTCAGATGGATGCCAAGAAAACTTACTCCAGAATTGTAAATTAACTGGATGACCCGAATAGGAGCAGCAGATACATCTTTTGATTTATATTTATTGTCAAGTGGGAGATTATCTTCTAATAGCTACCAAAAAGTAGAAAGAAACTGGTCTTAGAGAAAATAAAATGGAAAATGTGAACAAATGCAACTTTGATTGACCACAGCTGTAAAGAGATCAGTACCTTTAGATTTTCACCAAAGAGTTTCAGATCAGCTGTGGCTTTGTCATCTCGAATACCGATAAAGGTTTCAAATGTAGCCTTAGATAAACAGAAAAGAATACCACGTTAGATAGAAATCTAATACAACGAACTTGTCATAGGTTAGAAGAAGTTGCATTTCATGACGCTAAATGTACAAGTGCAAAGCTCAGGAGAGGATCATGAGCATCAGCATAAGCAGATCACTGCAAAAGCACATGTTTATGCTAATTTTCACCTTGTACCCAAAGATTTCATTCTCATATGTCTCATATGGACCAATGGTAATATCCAACTTTGAATCCTACAAAAAATGATAAGACAAGGCAAAGAGGCTCAAAACTATGGTGCAAGACTGATAATAACTCTTAAGGAAAATTTGCTGACTATAATAATATACAGAACTAGTTAAAACTATCCTCTTTTATAATAAAAGATAAATACAGAAGACTACAAGACCATAAATGGGCTGATAAGAGTTACCAAGTCCATCCATGCAATGTCTGACTCGTAGTAATCATTTGAAAGGAAAGCTTCAGCTTTGCTGTGCAGCAGCTTCTTCTAACTATTGGAAACCCTTCTAGAGTACTTCAACATAGTAATACACTTCAATTAGCTAATATTCTGTACGGTAAAAGTGAGAAACTGTATGATAAATTTACCTTGGCGAACTGACAAGGTCCCCAGCTTTGTGCCAAAATCCAGAAGCTTTCGTGAGGAAAGGTCGATATATATCTGAATAGGGAATACTATACAGATCAGAATTAGAGTCTGGTTTCTTTGTGCTGCTGGCAAGATGATTGGATTGAAAAGCATCAAGATTAACTTCACATTGCCTTCTTATAACACTGAAAAACCCTGTTGCCGAATGCTTTTGATCTTCTGTAAGACCATTGAGCCATAAGTTGAACTCCTGTAGATTTTAGAAACACAGTTCTTATGACAGGTATGGAAAGAGGCAAAAAATGGACATAAAACATTCAACATGTCTGGTACCATTTTATCCATATCGGGTGGATAGAAATTAGCACAAGGTGGTTTAGTCTCTGGAAAGGCTACTCTATATTCAAGACCCTTCCAGCCAGCAACGGATTTTGTTGCTTCAGAAAGCAATTTTATAGCTGAATCCGTCGTACTCAAGAATGCTTCATTTTTCATCAAGAGACGACCTGCAAAAAAAAAGGAAACATGAATCTCTTCTACATACAATATGAATTGTAATGAGGTTGACACACCACATACAACATGTTCTAGAATTATGTTCAAGACAGCATCTTTTGCACCCTTTATTAACACATTGTTAAATTTTGCACCAGTTCCGTTGATGAATTCCAACCCTTTCCCAGGAACTTAAATGTTAAACAAAGGCAGTTTGATAATCACCATGGACTTTTGTTGATCAGGAAGTATTCCCATTTTAATTTGTCCAGTTCTGATGCATTGACATGATCCTTCAGCCAATCTCTTATAGCTGGATTACCGTTCCAAACCTGATAAAGGATAACTTATCTAATTAGGTTCAAGACCAGTCATGAGATTTCATGCTCAGGCCCACATAAAAAGAGAAAAGAAAATTTGAACTACAATTCTACAAAACCTGTTCATAAAATATATCGTCCACAATTTTAGCAGCCTTCACAATTAAACCCAACGCTTTTTGATCTGCTTCAGGAAGTTCTGTCAACTGCATATAAAATAAAGGGTGTTTCAAAGTGCAAAACTATATTTGGTACATATGAAACAATAACGATAACATGAGTGACAAAGTAATAATACCTTTGCTTCGAGGGTGACTGGAGAATATCTCTGGAGTTGCTTCTGTAGAGATAAACTACGCACCTCAGTGTTCCTTCGGGACCTTCAAAAAACTCAGGAGAAACACTGTGTAAGATAATACATCTCCATATAAATCTTTACCTCAGCAATAGATGTTTCAGATATTGTTTTCTTCTAAATCATGGAAAATAACAGAGACAAACAAGGACGAGGAAAAAAAAATGTCGGAAAAGAACTAATAAGAGATAATGTACCTGTTTCTGATTATGTCAAATAGTTTTCCATACTCTCCATTTACATCATACGGCACATAAGCAGGATCTTCCTTAGCCAGATAGTTTCCGTATTCTTTGTAAGGTATGTACTTTACAGCAGAGACTTCCTCTTCCTATAAGAAAAAGAAAATGGAAAGGTCACTTAAGAATCCAAGTGGCTTATAGCACATAAACTTACAGCGCTGAAAAGGAAAAAAAATCTCACTTGAAGAGTAAAGGCTTCTAATGGGATCTGATGCATAATTGTAACGAGATAGACATCATTGAACTCATTATTTATGAATTTTCCATCGTTTATGACACTGCAAAAGCATAGAAATGAAAAGCAACACATTTTCTGATAAGGATCTCCGGTGATGCTCGAGAGTAATAAATTACAGTGCATATTTAGTTTAAAGAAACCAAGTAAGCTTCATGAGACACTAAGTATACCAATCAAGCTAAGCACTTCCAGAAACAAACAGTCTCTTGAAACAAAAGATGTAAAGACAGAGAGAGAGAGTGAAAGATCATTTATCATATAGGCCTAGAAATTCAATGAACAAACCATTGTTGCAGAAAAACGAATATCTTTTCAAATGCATCCTTTGGAAGTTTCACGCCAAGCTCTTCCTCGAGCTCCCGCCTACACAAATTGGACAGCAATATTAGTAAAAAGGATTGAAGAAGTAGTGAATGCAGGATTGAATTTACTTAGTGAGCCGATATAAGCGATGAATCACCAGCTGAGATATGGCCGGCACTTGAGATGTCCCATTGTCCAGGCCATGAATCTTTATTTTCAGCTCGGAGTTGGAGAAGTAGTTCTTGAGTGCTCTCCACAAAGATCCAGACATGAACTGCACGATGGTAATCACCATCTCTGTGAACTTCTCCCCTAAAAGGACAGGGTTGCAAACAAAGATAATTTGAGGTTAGCAATGAGTGTTTTTGATGTAGCTCATTGGACAAATAATTCCGAAGTAACTTTAATCTTCCTTTCGATCAGAGAGCAGCATATTAAGAACACAATTCCAAAATTATCAGCAAAGATTCTTTTTATCTAAAATCGGATTGTAAGTTTCTCTGCGCGACCTAAACCATTTCGTCGAGTTTGTTTAGTTGATGGGTCAACGAAGCATCAAATCAAACAAGATAAAAAAGAAATCCGAACTTTTTTTCAATGGAGAAGACGTAGAATTTCAAAGTATTGAAAGGGTTTGATCACCCAAAATCACAACTCAATGAATGAAATCTATTTCTTAGTATTTCATCAAATCGAAAGGGAAAGCACGTGAACAATACACATGCCTGGGTTTGGATACTCCGGTCTTCTCACCGGATTTGGTCAGAACGTCGAAGTGTTCCTCCGCCATAGCTCTCCCTCTCTTATCTCCGTGACTGCGTTAAACTTTGAAAAAGTGCCCAATTTATGGAAGAGAGAATGTCCGTAGATAAAGAGGGCTTTGCTTACTTGGCTTCACTAAACCGGACCCTCTTCACTTTACGATTCAGCTGGACACATCCACATTAAAATATCGCACATTTCATAGCTATGAACACCAAGAGGTATGACAATCTCCATGCATTCATTTGATTTTTGTCAATGCTCAATTCTTACCGAGAGAGACACGAGTTATTGTCTCAGAACACCCTTTCCTTCACAAACAAATCTCAAAACCCAGCCAAAAAATAGACTGGATTTAAAAAAAAAAAAAATTGAAAAAATTGTAAATTGACCAATTTACCCCTGCGAAAATCGCACAAACCAGAGCAAAATCAATTAAACCGGGTCCAAAACAATTAAACCGGACCGAAATCAATTTTACCCGACCCAATCGCCCAAACCCGACCCAAACCCGACCCAAACCCTAAAACCCTATCCAAACCCGACTCAACCCGACCCAAACCCGACCCAACCTATCGACCCGCCCCAAATCAACTCCCCCACTAACCCTAATTTTCGCGAACTCCCCCAAATCAACTCCCCCACTAATCCCGATTTCCCCTCTTTCTCTCCCTCTAATTTTCGCGAAACTCCACATTTGATATCTTCTCTCAGGATTTCGAAATCCAATTTGATCTTCGGCGAACTTCGTACAACTTCGTACAACTTCTTACAACTTCGTGCAACTTCGTACAACTTCGCGATTTGATCTCCTCGGAATCTCCCTTTGATTTCACTGAAACTCAACGACTTTTCTCAACCAAATTTCGCGATTTCACTAAGGTAAACCATTTCATTGTTGCTTAAAACGATTATCCACTATGCTGTTGTTCTTGTTGATTAATCAACAACTTAAGTAGAGATAGGAAGTCACATATGTCGGCTACTCTATCACAAGTCTCGGATTAGATAAGCTACATATGTCGGCTACACATAAATTGATTAAGTTTTGTATAATGCCTTGCAGTGATGGCTAGAACAAGAGGAGGTTCGAGCACAGGAGGCAGTGGGAGAGGACACAATGAAGACGAACCGATGGATGACATATTCATCGAAGGCAGAACGGTAAGTATAACTAGTATAACTTGCTAGTTATACTGTATTTTCGTAAAACTAGTAGAACTAGCAAGTTATACTGTATCGTATAACTAGTATAACTTGCTAGTTATACTATATTTTTCGTAAAACTAGTAGAACTAGCAAGTTATACTGTGTCGTAATACTAGTATAACTAGCTAGTTATACTATATTTTTTGTAAAACTAGTACAACTATGTAGTTATACTGTGGCGTTGATTGCTGAAAATATGTTTGTGTGTTTCAGGATGAAGGACCGACTGCCCAGCTCCCTACCGGGATGTACTTCAATCCAACGGAGTACACCAAAAAGGTCAAGATCTCGACTCGTTGCTATGTGAAGCAGACGAAGGAGTTTTTTGAGGGGTTGCAGCCTCCACTGAGTGATGTGGAGAGGGCGTGGTTCGAGAACCACCCGCAGTTCGGGCATATATTCCACATGCCCATGGAGAAAAACCACATGAGCATGGGCATGTGGATGTTGCTTCTTAGAACCGCTCGGACGGAGACCAAACGTGAAGTTTGGTTTATTGTGAACGGGGTCCCGGTGCGGTATGGGCTTAGAGAGCATGCACTGATCTCTGGGTTAAACTGTCATATGTATGAGACGACAGCGTTTCGGGAAACTGCTGGAAGTACGAGGTTCAGGAGGAACTATCTGGGGCACTTGGGGAAGAGTGTCAGGAAGGAGGATGTGGAGGATATCCTGGTGAACTGGGGACCTCTTACACAGGACGACAAACGACTGAAGATGTTAGTCCTGTACTTCCTCTGCCATGTCATCCACTCGCCGACCAAGGGCGGAACAGATGCAACGCCCATCGATAGCTTCCTATTGAGGGCTGTGGATGATCTGGATTTCTGCAACAGGTTCCCTTGGGGCAGATGGACCTTCGAAAACATGCTCCACGAGATCGAGCATACGATGAACCATTTCGGAGGCACGGTCTCGGGTACAACTTGGGCTATCCCTGGTTTCGTACATCCTCTCGAGGTTAGTTTCCATTTAATAGTTTATGATATGTAATTATTGTGTGGTTTTCTGACATTTACGCATATGTTTGTGGTTGTAGTTATTGGCTTTTGAGTCAATACCGACGTTGTACCGTAATTGCCGATAGGCAATTTTAGACGCAGACCCTAGGTGTCCTCGGATGTGCAGGTCCCATTTCCAGCAACCCAACATGAGGGGATATTCCTTCCCAACAATCAACAAACTCCTTGACAAAACCACGGTTAGTTAATGATTATGTAGTATATTCTGTAGTATAACTAGTATAACTTGCTAGTTATACTATATTTTCCGTAAAACTAGTACAACTAGCAAGTTATACTCTGTGATTTCTAATTTTTCTAATCAGAGTTAGTCGTTGATTGATTTGTTTTGCAGGAGATTTTCAGTACCCTCTCTCCACGCACGGATGAAGAGTGCAGTTTGCTGGCTGGAATGACCGAAGAGGAGGATGAGGAAACTCACGATCTTGAGGTTGAAAGCTGGAGAGAATGTATCCGGGCTGGGAAGAGAATCTTGTTTGAAGCCATGTATAACCAGGATGTGGAAGCAAGATTATCTACTCCTCCTTCTGCTCCGACCCAAGCCCCAACTCCGCCTTCTGCTCCGAGACAAGCCATGCCTCCGCCTTCCGCTCCGAATCAAGCTGAGGTTGTTGATATGCTGAAGGCATTAACAGACGAGGTGGATCGGTTGAAGAGAAGGGTGACATTGCTGGAACAGGTATAACTAGTATAACTAAGTATAACTAAATATAACTAGTATAACTAAGTATAACTCAAATAACCCGAATAACTTGTATAACTTGAATTACTGTTCAAATACAGGGTGCTGGTGATGATACTGAACCCCATGATGTACGTGATCAATCTGATGCTCCACCCGTTGATGCTGCACCCGCTGTTAGCCAGGTATAACTAGTAAAACTAGTATAACTTGTATAAAAAGTATAACTAGTATAACTTGTTTAACTTGCTTGACTGTTCAACTGTAGGCTGCTAGGACTCGTGGAGGTATTAGGAATGTATATGTGCGAACAAGTGAACGCACAACGGGGTCCGACCCAAGTCCGGCAGTGACGAGGGCGAGGGAGAGGAATGTTTGAATTCATTTAAGTTAAAAACTTAATTTAGCATTTTCTTTTAAGCAATGTACAACTTATTTAAATTAGAAACTCATTCTGCATTTTCAGTTTAATTTATTTAGTGTTATGTTTATATTTTTAAACATCATTAAGTGTTAAATTTTATATTTTCAAACATCATTAAGTCTACAACATCATTAAGTCTAACATCACGCTAAATATTATTATGCTTAAAACAACATCAGTTCTACTAGTTATACTAAAATAACTTGAATTTTGACAATCTTACAGAGGACCGAAATATTTTTCGATCCTCTCCACAAGCTTAACAACAACTGCATTTTGCTCCCACATCTCCTTCTTCAGCATCGCCACCTCCGCCTTGTACAACTCTATCTTTTTCTCCATCTCCTGGATATCATATTTCAGATTCTCACACTCTCCTTGTATAGCTTGATCCCAACTTATTTTCCTGTGGAGACCATCGTTCTGTCAGTGGAAACAACATCAGTTCTACTAGTTATACTAGTTATACTAAACTAAACAACTTCGGTAGTCATAGTATAGAAGTAATACTAGTTATACTAGTTATACTAAACAACATCGTTGTACCTTATACACCCGACATTTGAAATAGATCTTGTTCCGGGCATGTTCATTTGTTCTTTCCACGGTGATAGCTTCACCACAGGGACATTCATGAGGAATTCCCCCTTCACTATCCATGACGTATTCAATTCTCCTAAACATCTCACGGGTTTCTTCCTCGGAGTAGTCGGTGTCGTCCTCTTCGGTCCAAGACACCATGTAAGACCTAAAAGAAAAGAAAAACATAATCATAATAAACGAATCTAAAATCTAATCCCGAATTTTTTTTCTACAAACCCTAACAATAGAGGATAACTTACTACGGGACAAGAAGTAGAGAGATGATAGAAGAATTGGAGAGGGGAGAGGATAGATAATCTAGTAGACAAGAAATGAGAGAAGATTTCAAGAGATGAGAGGAGAAATGGTTGAGAGAGGAGAGAAAACGAGAGAGAGGAGAGAAAACGAGTGGCGGCCGCGAGAGAGGAGAGGAAAAAGTGAGGAGGAGAGAGAAATTTTTTTTTTTTTTGGTTTATATACCCACAAAATTAGGTCTGCACGTGTCCCCACAAAATTTTCAGACCTGGGCGCCAAACGAAAAAGTATCAATTTTCGACCTAGTTATACTACTAGTTGGCAGTTATACTAAATTACTACTAGTTGTACTTACGATAATTTTGCATAACATTTAGTTATACATAACCTTATAAATTTATTTTTTAGTTGTACAGTGAATAATAATCAATTAACTAATGACTCTATGTGATTTGTGTATTTAAATTTTAGAATAAATATATATTCGTAGAACTTAGAGAGTCACACCAATGTTAACTTAGAAAGTCATACTAAAACTATAAGAAATAAGGTGGACGAATGTAATTATGTCTAAAAAAAACTTATTTTAATTTTATTTTTAAGTTATATATAGAGTCATTCATCACTATATAAACAAAATATAATCATCTTAACATCAATATACATTATCTTACTTATAAGAATATCTTATAAGTATATCTTACTTATAAGAATATTTTACTTATAAGAATCAAGTTTCATTATAAATTATCTTACTTATAAGAATTAAGTTTCACAAGAAGATGATATGTCTTCTTTGTGGCCGCTTTAGAAAGATATAACATATACGTTAAAACTTGGTAAATTATGAGCTCGTTTTTTTTGGCAAATTATGAGAATGTTTTTTTTTTCTTTTTTTTTCTTCATTATGAGAAAGAACAAAATATAAGTCTGGGCATGTTTAAAAGATGAGATTATGAATATATATACTTTGTAGAAAAATTGACAACTATAAAAATAAAAAGAGAGAGCCATAACGCTATTCGGAAATAAACTAGTTTTGCTAGTTTCACGAGTTTTACACATCCACATACATTTTCCAGAGAGAGCCATAAAGCTATTAGGAAATACAGTAGTTTTACTAGTTTTACAAGTTTCACGAATAATGGGAAATACTCAATAAATCACTGATTGACCTCATCTTCTGCTAGGTATCTGAATATTGGCGATTGGAACCTTTGTCTCGGCCTCCTTACGTTTGATGATCTTGGACGTGTCTCTCCTACCGATGGCATCCTTTTCACTTTTCTTCTTCCCGTTTTAATAATCCTGTCAGGTGGTTTGATTTCATTGTATTTGATGTAATCTGGAACATCCCACTGCGACATCTCGGGCACCAACAAAATAGACCTGGTATACGCAAGTGCTCACAACTCGGACCAATAATATTTAGAACAAAGCTCATGTAATGAGATATTACGAGGTCGAGGTTCCATCTTATGGTAATGAATGAATGCAGCCAACGCATGGATACACGGATACTTTTCGATGTTGAACACTCTACAACTGCAGCTCTTCGATTCCAAGCAAACAAAATAATTCTTCCCATCACTACCGACGACATCGAATTCAAATGTGTTAAGCGCCATCACAATCAACCTCTCGGCAACAGCCCATGAATCATGCATTATGTTATCCACAAATGGCACCAATTTGTTTTCAATTGTACCTTTCGTTGTTTCCATCCGACGTTCACAAAACCACTTCACAAATGTTTTGAGGATTGTATCAAGCATGGGTATTAGGGAGAACTTCCTTGCTTCATTAAACACACTATTCATAGACTCCACACTGTTGCTTGTGTCGATATTATACCTTTCTCCCGGAAAGACACACCTAGCCCACTTTTCCTTCACAGTACTTTCCTCCAAATAACTGGCTGCAGTCGGAAATCTTCTCATAAATAAACTATATTCGCGGTTGAAATCGGCAACTGTGTACTGCCGACTACACTGCATGAATTTCCAACTAACAACAGCTTTGTTGGTATTAGACGCATGAGCTCTCACATTTTGTGACATATGCCATATGCAGTACCCGTGATGGGCTTCTGGATACACATTACCTATGGCGCCGATGAGCCTTGCATTCCTATCACTTACAAATACCAATTCGGAAGAATCTGGTATAACTGTCTTCAAAGTCTGGAAAAACCATGTCCAACTAGCATCGTTCTCTCCATCTAGTACACCATACGCAATTGGATAATGGTGTCGATTAGGATCTTGGGCAATGGCAAAAACTAACACACCACCATATCCGTTTTTGAGGAATGTTGCATCTACAATAATCACTTTCCTCATCACTCTAAATCCCTCGATGCTAACTCCCAAAGCTATGAAAAGGTACTTGAACTTCCCATTCTCATCTACTTGCACATCTGCTACTGTACCCGCATTTGCCTTCTGTAACTCGTATAAATAGGAATGTATCATCTTGTAGCTTTCTTCCGGAGTGCCACGCAGCCTATCAATAGCAAGTTTTCTCCCTCTCCTCGCGGTGGAGTACGATATACCCACTCCAAGTTTTGTCTTCACAAGACCCATGATAACTTTAGGAGTTGGAGTGTTCATTTGTCCAGGAAAATCCTCTTGCAAGACACGTGCAACTATTTCTGGAGTGTAGTGCCTCTTTGTGCCACTACTCTCGCTCTGACTAGCCCGAGAGCATGTATGCATCTTTGTGTACTTTATAATCCTAAAAATATCCATATTTTTAATCTTTGATGCTCGTACACCCCATTTGCAGCCTTCTTTATTACATACAATCCACAACCGACTTGGTTCAGATCTTTTAATGGCAAAACAAAAGTTGTTGGCAAATGATCCTCTATCCACAACTTCTTGCAATGTTTTCTTATCCTTAAATTCTTGATGCAAACTCAAACCTAAGCCGTCTTCCCATTCCTCTGCAAACTGACTACTCTCTACAGCGGGTGGACGTTCTACATAGACATCACCAATATCCGATCTCTCAACACTAATATCCAGACTTCCATCAACTGGCTCAATTTCATTCTCTCTAACTGGTGGAGAATATACTGTAATAGCAGTTGCTCCTCCCTCACCATCATTACAACCAACAGAGCTTTGAACTGCTATCGACACTTGTCTCGACATTCTTTCCTCTGGTTCTTCCGATCTAGTTATGACATCCACGAACAATGTTGCGGTACTACGATTATATTCATCAATGTAGGATAGATAACCACACACATCCACATCATCACAGATACTCACTTCAACCTCATCTCTGACCGTAGGTCGGTAGAACCTCAACTGTAATCTAACCTTACTTTCATCTAAACCAAGCCTCTGATATAGACATTCTTCAATCATCGACAAAGTGATATCCTCTACCGCGTGCTTCATCAATATACAACTATTACGCTCGTTGCATTTAAACCATATCACGACTTTGTTGTTCATAATGCCCTGCTAAAACAAACAAAAAAATGATTAACTTCTGTAGTTCTAATGTAGTTATACCAGTTTTACCAGTTTTACTTGTATAACTAGTGTAGTTCTACCAGTTTTACTTGTATAACTAGTATAGTTCTACCAGTATTACGTGTATAACTAGTGTAGTTCTACCAGTTTTACTTGTACAACTAATGTAGTTCTACCAGTTTTACTTGTATAACTAATATAGTTCTACCAGTTTTACGCCACGTTTCACCCAATTGTTACCATATTCAATTTCAATCAAGTCTTATACAAGCAAAATTCTACCAAATAACCAAAAAAATATTATAATTTATGAAATTAAGATTCTTCACCAACCCAATGCAAAAATGCAACTAAAGAATGCAACTAAAGAATGTACAGCTGATTCAGTTACGTATAACTGGTCATAACCGTATAACTGATTCTAGTTATACTAGTTTAACTATCGCAGAAACCAACTTTTATCAACTCAGATTCCATCGATCATTTAGGCAGTTCTAAATCTATAGTGCGCTATGTTTCAGCCTATACATTACAATTGTTACCAATGCCAAGTATTATTAGAGCTAGATTATACCAAATAATCAACTAATTAAGCTGAAACATCAGCGCAATGCAGAAATGCAACTAAAGAATGTACAACTCATTCAGTTCTGTATAACTGATTCTAGTTATACTAGTTGTACTATCGCGGAAACTGTTATCAACTCAAATCCGTTCGCTTGATTCTAGTTCTAAATCTATAATTGCTCTATGTTTCAGTCTAGCCCCAGACTATCTTACCAATCTTAAGTCTTATTCGACCCAGATTCTACCAAATAACGAAAGCAAAATTATCAATTTAAATTTGAAATCCACCTTCTTATGCCCAAAGTGAAGAGGCAAATCAATTATGGAGATTAACAAACGACGGTAATGGCAGGAGAGGCGGCGGAGGCGGCGGAGGCGGCGGCGGTGAACGTCGGAGCCGGCGGCGTTGAAACTCGGGACCCCCGGCGGCCGAGTAAGAAAACCTGATGAGTGAAGAGGAGAGAGAAGCTAAGGGAGGGGAGGAGAGAGATGGAGATGAGAGAGAAGAAGCATATATATATTTTTTTTTTAATAATTAATTTGAGTAATTTCATTAAGGGTAAATTTGGAATATCAAGTTTCATTAATAGGTTTGTATATAAGAGATTTGGTTTGTATATAAGAGATTAAAATTTTGTGAGAGTGGTGTTATGAGATCATTGCCCGAGAGACACAGAGAAAACAAAGGTAAAACTAAAACTTGTTTCGTGGGTACACGAAAGACTCTTAAACAGGTGAAAGCAAGTGTTAGTCAAGGTTTTTAAATCATCTTTTTAACATTTGTTGGCCACAATTTCATCCAAGACCGGATTTGGGTTGCTGAGAGATTAATAAGAGTAGGAACTCAAAGTAACTTTACATTTCCAGAGCAACTTTCGACTAAAATAGTCAAACTTTTTTGTACACATGGGTTGCGTCTGGCGTGACGCATTCAGTAATCATTTCAGATCAAAAACCTTTACCAGAAAACAAAAAAAGCTAATCAGCTGAAACGTCCATTGACAAAATTTTGTTCGTAGAGTGATCATGTAAACTTCTGCTTCCATAACTAACATTCAACGAGGAAGCTCAATCATTGCTAACTTTCATACGCAAAAGAAGAAGAAAAACTCAAAACCAAAACCATCGGAACAGAGGAATATGAAGAGACAGAGACTTTTCTGTATACTGCTTTCTCTACTAACATGGACAGTTCCGACGGAGTTGTTCACATCAAATCTCCGGTGACTTCCTCCGGCTGTTCTAAACAACTTGAAAAGCCTCTGCTTTTGAACCTCACTGGTAAAGGAAGCCCCTTTTTCATCACCGAATGAAATCACCTTGTCTCAGTTGGTTGCAATACCAGAGCATTGATCAACAAACATCGAATCTCAGATCACGGGATGCGAATCGAGCTGCGACGTAAACAAGAGTCCATCTGGACAAGATCAGTGGTGGTTACAAATGTTGTCAAGCGAAGATTCCGGCGGATAAACCACAAGTTTTTGGCATTAACTTAGGATGCTCTGATAACATAACACAAGGAGGAAGCTGCAAAGTTGCTTTCTTAAAAATTTATAGTTTTCTGGTCATTCCGCAGGTCTTGTCATAGGTTTGGCACTGTTACTCTTGGTTCTGGTGTGAGATATTGAGTAATAAGATTGGAGAGATTAGAGAAAGATTTAAGAGTTTCGATGAAGAAGACTGAGAGATGGAGGAAGAAATTTCCGAGAGAGA
>JAKUCM010000955.1:0-87874 GCA_023374145.1 Lepidium sativum | reverse complement strand
GAGAGCGAGAGAGAGAGGTCAAAACCTTAATCATACAGATGTTCGAAATTGTTGTTAGTTGTAACTTTCACGGGCTACAAAATCAATCCACAGTAAGAATTCAATTCCGAATTTATTTCGTACCATTTGATTGACGCGTCCCATCATTCGGCTTTTAGGCCTTAAGTTATTTTAGGCCCATAACTAGATCCGGTTCGGATCATTTGACTTAATCGGATCCTTTTTTGGTAGGAAATTTCTCCGGCCGTAAATTGTTGGACGCGTCGACGTCGATGGGCATGAGAAGTAGAAGAGAACCCAGAATATCCGCCCACCTTGGGAATCCGTCATTCGCCCTCTACTCGCAGAATTCCATTTCTACGATAAATATCTAACCTTTACTTTTGTGTTTGCTCTGAATTTTTCTGCTATCTGATTTTTTAAGACGTTGTTCAAATCTTGGGTTCCTTACGAAGATGGCGGCGACGGTGGCGATCTCAGGCATCTCCTCTGGTTCATTAAGGATTTCACGGCCTTTGGTTAATCTTCGACGCTCTAGAGCCACCGTTTCGTACAGTTCCTCTCACCAATTGCTTCATCATCGTCCTCTCTATTCCGGTTGTTTGCTCTTTAGGTGTGCCTAGCTATATCTGATAGTTTATGATTTGGTCACACGTTGATTATAGAAAGAGTTTGTCTTATTTTATAAAATTCAGGAACTTTCAACGAGTTCAAGCAAAGATTTTGCAAGACGATGAAGAGAAAGTGGAGGTGGAGGAATCGTTTAAAGCCGAGACTTTTACTGGTAAAAAACCACTCGAAGAGTCAAATACGAGTTCTTCGACAAGTGCTTTTGAAGTTATGGATAGTTAAGCTTGAGCAAGGGGTGAATGTCTTTCTTACAGTAAGGTTTTTATGAGCCTTTCTATCTTAAACGTTATGTCCTAGTAGAAATCTGGAATGTTTGATTGTGTTCAAAGTTTTACCGGGAGTTACTTTATATGTTCTGATTATTATCTTGCTTTCGTTTTCCCCCTCAGGACTCAGTGATAAAGATACTTGACACATTGTACAGTGACCGAACTTATGCAAGGTTCTTTGTTCTTGAGACAATTAGCTAGAGTCCCTTATTTTGGTAAGTGTATCACTTTGTAGTTTCAGTTCTTTGATTCTTGTAAGGACTGGTTAGCAGAGTGTTTTAGAAATTAGTCATTATAAGATGATAAGATTGTTAAAATTACTTGAGATGTGTGTGCAGAAGGAAAATTTGAGGAATATATAAATAGACATTTGTAGATAATAAAATCTTAGTTTTATCGTGTTTGTCAATAGTTATGGATGTGGATGCCAAATGAAAATTTGTTCATAGGCTAGAACATAACTTCAGTTTCTGTGTTCCTTGCAGCCTTTATGTCTGTGTTACACATGTATGAGACCTTTGGTTGGTGGAGGAGAGCAGATTATTTGAGAGTACATTTTGCTGAGAGTTGGAATGAGATGCATCACTTGCTCATAATGGAAGTACGTACCAAGAATGATCCTTCTCTACGAGTTCCATACTCTTATTCACCTAGTTGGTAAAAGTTTTCATTATAACAGGAATTGGGTGGAAATTCGTGGTGGTTTGATCGTATTCTGGCTCAGAATGTAGCAGCCTTTTACTACTTCATGACTGTGTTCTTGTATATCGTAAGCCCTAGAATGGCATGTAAGTTTCCTTTTTGCTTAGAAACTATATCCCTGTCATGATCTTCTAGAAAGTGGCAGAATGCTCTAGAGAAAAGCCAACTTTCCGTCTTCATTACTTTATCAAGCGTTTATCACTGGTGCAGATCACTTTTCAGAATGTGTAGAGAGTCATGCATATGAGACTTACGACAAATTTCTCAAGGCCAGTGGAGGTTAGTTACCATTATTCAACACTGATTTGTTTCTTCTTTCACCTACATTCCCACTACCATTTACACAAAGTTCTTCAATGAGTTTTACATTCTGAATTGTTTTGCTTCTTTTTTTTATGCCGATAACAGATGAGTTAAAGAAAATGCCTGCACCCGAAATCGCAGTAAAATACTATACTGGAAGTGATATGTACTTATTTGGTCAGTTTATCAATATTCTCTGTTGAGTTTTTTTCGTTTGATTAGTAGTCTCTTAAACTGGCCCTTTGTTGTTTGCAGATGAGTTCCAAACATCCGGAGTTCCCAATACACGAAGACCAGTAATAGGTAACATATTTACTTGTTACATTCTTTCTGATTCCCTTGAACCACTAATTGCTGAAAAGAGTTATGATTCATCTATCATTGTGACGTGTGAGTCTGCATTCTATACGTGTGCGGATCAAAATAGCAGTACTTTGGAGTTGAATAAAGGATCTATAACGTTGTTGTTATTTTGTGAATATGGCTGGGCAGAGAATTTATACGATGTGTTTGTGAACATAAGAGACGATGAAGCAGAACACTGCAAGACAATGAGAGCTTGTCAGACTCTAGGCAGTCTCCGTTCTCCGCACTCCATTTTAGAAGATACTGAAGAAGAGTCAGGTTGTGTTGTTCCTGATGCTCATTGCGAAGGAATTGTAGATTGCATCAAGAAATCCATCACCAGTTAAATCGCAATGTGTCAACTTATGAAGAATAGAGATATACATCCAATATACTTAGGAATTATAGTTAATGACTGAGTAAACTCCTATCGTTATGTGTGTGGAGGAGAATCACATACATTATGAATGATATTCAATGATGTAATGTCATCATTTTAGAGCCCATAGTTAAGTCGTGGTAATATCTGTATAAGCTCTGAAAACAAAGACTGGAAGATGTTTGCGTAATCTCATCTTCATTTTTTAAGCCGTCGGTGGGTATAATTATCATAAACCAGACGGTTCTAATCTGATCCAAAACAGTCTATCCCATTCAAAGAGACAAGCTCTAACAATCAAGATTTGATGAGACTTTTAGGTAATTCTATTGCCGTGTGTGTGATCTTATCTTATAGACCATTATGATTAAGTCTTGGGTGAATTTTAAGTACTCTCGTAAACTCTGAAGTAATCTCATCTCCTGTTAGGCACCTGTCATTTAGGGAATCATGTTCTTTTTAAAATGTATATGATATGATCATTGAAAACAGCAAGGAAGCTAAGAAGAACTTGGAGCTAAGCAATGAAGATTACGAGAGAGATTTGGATATTCCATTCGGTCCAATTATAAGATCACAAGCTAAACAAATCAAGGAGAGCATTTGTGGATTTATTCAAAGTCTTTTGGACAAAGAATAACATAAGGAATTCATAGGACTTTATACTTGCCAAGTCCAAACCACTTTGAACCTTCTAAAAGTCCAAGAGAAGTCATAAATCAAGTCTTAAAGTCCAGCCCATGAATAGTGACGAATTTGAAAGACTAAAAGATATTTTGGAGGCCAAAAGTTCAAGAGTCCTTCTCATTCAAGTCATAGTAAATTGTGACATTTACTTAGTAGTATTTACTCTTCATATTTAAAACATTTAATAAGTTTAGAGGAATCTAGAGAGTCCTTTCTTTTCTTTATAAACTCATGTAATTCTCATTTGTTATGATCCATCTTTTTTATCAATAAATTTGAGAGTCATTCTCTTTTGTTCTTTGTGAACTTTTCGATCTTTCTTGGTGTGTCATATCCAAGGGATCTGACTGGTTTATCAAGTGATTTTCATCACAGTTGTGTGGCCATTCCTAGCCATAGGCGTGAAGGGACAAGTCGAAACAGCAAAAATCTTTGGTTTAATATACTAAAGGTGGGGGCTACTCGAGTCAACATTTCGTAGTTCGAATACCTTGCTTAATTGAAGGCAAGTTGAACCAACAACAATCTTAGGTTTGATATACCTAAGGTGGGGTTACTCAAATTCTTTGAAGACCAAGGATTATCCTTTACAACTTGGAGTGTCGATTCCTTCGGGATTTCGTGTCATTTGGTATCAGAGCACACTTCCAAGTTATTTAATATTTTCATTTTATATATATTCATCTTCTATCTTTTAATCTTCTACCTTTCAAACTTCTATCTGTTTATCTCTATCTCTTCATCTTATATATTTTCATCTTCTATCTTTTTAATTTCTATATTTTCATATTTTATTTTTAATTAATTAAAAAAACAAAAAAAAGCAAGAAAAATGAATATCTAAAAAAAAGAAAAAAAAACTTTTCATCTTCTATTATTTCAAAAAAAAAAAGAATCTTGTTCGTTGTTTGTTTGTGTACCAAGATCTATCTAATACTTGAGTTGTGTGATACTTGTTAGATCATTGACCATTGGGGAAAGCAAATCAAAAAGTGTTTGATTAGTTTTATAAGAACATTTTGAGATTCAAAAAAGAGAGGAAAAAGGCGTAAGGTTATGAGAACATTTGAGAGAAAAGCCAATAATTTGAGGGAACACTTGTGTGTCAAACACTTGAGAGATTGTGAGGCATTTTTCTATTAACAAATTTTTTTTTACAGGTTCTAAGTATGTCAAACGACAATAACGACAATCCGGAGGGTGAGCAAATACAAGGAATTCCAAATCTCCAAATTTAAGCTTTGATGGGAGAGATGACCATTTTGTTGAGAGTTGAGATGGAAGCAGTCAATGAATGTTTGAATCAAGTTCAAAATGAGATAACACTTAGGCAACAACCTCAGCTGGTTAACGTACAAGGAGATCCACCACCGGCGGAAGTACAAAGAGGCGGTGTTGATTACTATGGTCGAGATGAACACTCATCTAACTCGAGTCGAAGGAGACATAGACGAGCTAGGGAAGAAAGAGGTTGAGCTGAAGATAATTTAAGGGGATTTAAGCTGAAAATTCCATCATTTCAAGGAAAGAACGATGAAGATGCCTATGTCAAATGGGAGAAAAGGATTGAACTCGTTTTTGATTGTCAAGACTATTCCGAGCTCAACAAGGTACAAGTTGCAGCCACTGAATTTATGATTATGCTATTAATTGGTGGGATCAAGTGGTGACAATCAGGAGAAGAAATAGAGAAAGACCCATTGAGACTTGGGAAGACATGAAAACCTTGATGAGACGACGGTTCGTTCCTAGTCACTATCACCGAGAGTTACATCAAAAACTTAGGAGATTGGTGCAAGGCAACCGAAGTGTGGAGGATTATTTTCAAGAGATGAAAATACTTATGATAAGAGCCGATATAGAAGAAGATCATGAGGCTACCATGGCCAGATTTCTTAGCGGTTTAAATCGTGAGATCCAAGACCGAGTAGAGATGCAACACTATGTGGAATTGGAAGATATGTTGCATAAGGCTATCTTGGTGGAGCAGCAGCTCAAGAGGAAGGGTAGCACACGTCAAACTTATGGCATGAGTTCTATTATTCAACGTCCTAGCTACTCACATGAAGAGAAAACTGTTCCAAAGCCAAAGTTTGAATCCAAGCCGAATACTAGCCGACAAGAGGTCAAAGGTAAAGTTGAACCCTCTTCTACAAGAAATCATGATGTGCAATATTTTAAGTGTCATGGCAGGGGACATTATGCAAATAAATGCTCAAACAAGAGGGCCATAATACTTAGAGTCAATGGAGAGTACGAAACCGAGGAAAAAGTGGTTTCAGATTCTATGTCATCTCAAGATGAGCTGGAATTACCTGCAACCAAAGGTGATCTTTTGGTAGCTAGAAGGTCTTTGAGTGTGCAAGGTAAACTAGAGGAGAACGTGCAGCGTGAGAATCTATTCCACACGCGATGTCTTGTTCTTGATAAGGTGTGTAGTCTTATAATTGATGGAGGAAGCTGTACGAATGTGGCGAGTACTACACTTGTGGAGAAACTGGAATTGACAACTCAAAAACATCTGAAGCCGTATAAGCTTCAATGATTAAGTGAGTTTGGAGAACTCAAAGTGTCAAAGCAAGTTGTGGATCCATTTGGCATTGGCAAGTATAAGGACGAGGTGATTTGTGATATTGTGACAATGGAGGCTGGCCATATTCTTCTTGGGAGACCGTGGCAGTTTGATCAGAAGGTTGTTCATGATGGTTTCACCAACAAGCATTCATTTGGTTATAAGGGGAAAACTGTTACGCTTGTTCCTATGACTCCTAATGAGATCTACCAAGATTATTTGCTTCTAAAGCAACGTGAGGAGAGAGTTATGAGTGACTCAAACACAAAACACCAAAAAGAGAGTGAGATTGAGAGAGAAACACTAAAAATAATCATCTTAAGAGGGAAACACACAAAAAGAGAAAAGAGAGAAAACCCCAAAATTTCTTTGTGAGGTCAAGTGAGATAAAGAGCTTTGGTTTCACATTCAGCCTATATTTGTACTTATGTACAAAGAGGTCTTTATGAGTTATACTAACCTTGACCCCGATTTGCCTAGTGGTGTTTCTTATTTGTTGCAGGATTTTGGAGATGTATTTCCGGATGAGAACCCTAGTGGTCTACCTCCAATCCAAGAGATTGAGCATCAAATAGACTTTGTACCCGGAGCATCAATTCCAAACTGTCCAGCTTATAGAACCAATCCGGAAGAGATCAAAGAGTTGAAAAGGCAAGTGAGTGAGCTGATGGAGAAAGGATATATCCGTGAGAGCATGAGTCTATGTGTCGTGTCCGTTTTACTAGTTCCTAAGAATGATGGAACTTGGCGTATGTGTGTTGATAGATCCATCAATAATATCACGGTAAAGTATAGACACCCAATTCATCGCTTAGATGATATGTTAGATGAGTTGCATGGTTCTTGTGTCTTTTCTAAAATTGATCTTAAGAGTGGATATCACCAAATTCGAATCAAATAGGGTGATGAATGGAAAACAACTTTTAAAACAAAACATGGTCTTTATGAGTGGTTAGTCATGCCTTTTGGATTAACTAATGCACCCAGCACGTTCACGAGGTTAATGAACCATGTTTTGTGGTTGTCTACTTTGATGATATTCTGGTTTTTAGCAGAAGTTTGGAAGAGCACAATGAGCGTTTAAAATCGGTTTTAGGTGTACTAAGAAAGGAAAAACCATATGCTAACTTGAAAAAGTGTACCTTTTGTTCGGATAACCTTGTGTTTCTAGGTTTTTTTGTAAGTGCACAGGGCATTCAAGTAGACGAGGAGAAAATGAGAGCAATCCGAGAATGGCCAAGTCCTAAAACCGTAGGAGAAGTTCGAAGTTTCCATGGCCTTGCTGGATTCTATAGACGGTTTGTTCGTGATTTTAGCACTATTTATGCCCTACTTACTGAAGTGATCAAGAAAGATGTTATATTCAAATGGGGAGAAGCTCAAGAGAATGTGTTCCAACAACTTAAGGAGAAACTCACCAATGCACCACTTTTATCTTTTTCTAACTTTTTAAAAACATTTGAGATTGAATGTGATGCATCAGGTGTAGGGATTGGAGCTGTGCTTATGCAAGAGAAGAAGTTAATCGCTTACTTTAGTGAGAACCTTGGAGGAGCAACTCTAAACTATCCGACTTATGACAAGGAGTTGTATGCTTTGGTTAGAGCTTTGCAAACATGGCAGCACTATCTTTGGCCAAAGGAGTTTGTGATTCATACGGATCATGAGTCTTTGAAATACTTGAAGGGTCAACAAAAATTAAACAAACGACATGCTCGTTGGATGGAGTTTATAGAAACATTTCCTTATGTCATACGGAATAAGCAAGGAAAGGAAAATGTTGTGGCTGATGCGTTATCAAGAAGATATGCACTACTATCTACTTTTGATGTTAAGGTTCTTGGTTTTGAGCACATTAAAGAGTTATATGAAACTGACATTGACTTTCAAGAAGTGTTTAGGACTTGTGTAAAACATGCGTATGGAAAGTTCTATCTTCATGAGGGTTTTCTATTCTATGAAAATAAATTGTGCATTCCTAATTGTTCTTTGAGAGATCTTTTGTTCAAGAAATCACATGGAGGAGGCCTTATGGGACATTTTGGCATCTCCAAGACCATGGTTTTTCTAAAAGAACATTTCCATTGGCCGCATATGAAAAGAGATGTGGAACGAATTTGTGCGAGGTGTGTTACTTGTAAGCAAGCTAAGTCTAAAGTCCAACCTCAAGGTATGTATCTCCCATTGCCTATTCCGAGTGAACCATGGACTGATATCTCAATGGACTTTGTCCTTAGGTTTCCTAGAACTAAGAGAGGTATGGATTATATCTTTGTGGTAGTAGACCGATTTTCTAAGATGGCTCATTTCATTCTTTGTCACAAATCTGATGATGCTACATTTGTTGCTGATTTGTTCTTTAAGGAAGTTGTGCGTTTACATGGCATGCCTAGGACGATTGTTTCAGATCGAGACGCTAAGTTTCTTAGTTATTTTTGGAAAACTTTGTGGGCTAAGTTAGGGACAAAGTTATTGTTTTCAACTACTTGTCATCCACAAACTGATGGACAAACTGAAGTAGTCAATAGGACTTTATCCACTTTGTTGGGTGTTATAATTAAAAAGAATATCAGAACTTGGGAAGATTGTTTGCCTCATGTTGAGTTTGCTTATAATCATTCCATCCACTCGGCTACTAACTTTTTCCTTTTTCAGATTGTGTATGGTTTTAATCCCTTAACTCCATTGGATTTATCACCTTTACATTTCAATGAGCTTGTGAACTTAGAAGAGAAAAAGAAAGCTATGGTCAAGAAGCTTCATGAAAAAACGAGGCTTAACATTGAGCAAAAGATTAAGCAATATCAAAAGCAAGCCAACAAAGGAAGACGTGAGAAAAGCTTTACACTGGAGACTTAGTTTGAGTTCACATGAGGAAGGAACGATTTCCAGCTCAAAGGAAGTCTAAGCTAATGCCAAGGGCCATTGGGCAATTTCGAGTCTTGGAAAAGATCAATGAAAATACCTACAAGATAGACTTGCCAAGTGAGTAAAAAATCAGTTCTAGCTTTAACATTTCTGACTTGATTCCTTTTGATGCAAATGAACCTGATTTGAGGTCAAATATTTTTCAAGAGCAAGGGGATGATATAATCATAGAAAACAGCAAGGAAGTTAAGGAGAACTTGGAGCTAAGCAATGAAGATCACGAGAGAGCTTAGGAGATTCCAGTCGGTCCAATTACAAGATCACAGACTAAACAAATTAAGGAGAGCATATGTGGATTTATTCAATGCCTTTTGGACGAAGAACAACATAAGGAATCAATTGGACTTTATACTTGCCAAGTCCAAACCACTTTGAACCTTCTAGAAGTCCAAGAGAAGTCCTAAATGAAGTCTTAAAGTCCATCTCATGAATAGTGACGAATTTGGAAGACTAAAAGATATTTTGGAGGCCAAAAGTTCAAGAGTGCTTCTCATTCAAGTCATAGAAAATTGTGACATTTACTTGTCATTTACTTAGTAGTATGTACTCTTCATATTTAAGACATTCAATAAGTTTAGAGGAATCTAGAGAGTCCTTTCTTTTCTTTATAAACTCATGTAATTCTCATTTGTTAGGATCCAACTTTTTTATCAATAAATTTGAGAGTGATACTCTTTTGTTCTTTGTGAACTTTTCGATCTTTCTTGGTGTGTCATATCCAAGGGATCTAACTGGTTTATCAAGTGATTTTCATCACACTTGAAGGGGCAAGTCGAAATAGCAACAATCTTTGGTCTAACATACTAAAGGTGGGGGCTACTCGAGTCATCATTTCGTGGTTCCACCACCTTGCTTAATTGAAGGCGAGTTGAAACAACAACAGTCTTAGGTTTGATATACCTAAGGTGAGGGTTACTCAAATTTTTTGAAGACCAAGGACTATCCTTTACAACTTGGAGTGACGACTCCTTCGGGATTCTGCGTCATTTGGTATCAGAGCACACTTCCAAGTTATTTAATATTTTCATTTTATATATATTCATCTTCTATTTTTTAATCTTCTACCTTTCAAACTTCTATCTGTTCATCTTTATCTCTTCATCTTATATATTTTCATCTTCTATCTTTTCAATTTCTATCTTTTCATATTTTATTTTTAATTAATTTAAAAAACAAAAAAAAGCAAGAAAAATGAATATCTAAAAAAAAGAAAAAAAAACTTTTCATCTTCTATTATTTCAAAAAAAAAAAGAATCTTGTTCGTTGTTTGTTTGTGTACCAAGATCTATCTAATACTTGAGTTGTGTGATACTTGTTAGATCATTGACCATTGGGGAAAGCAAATCAAAAGTGTTTGATTAGTTTTACAAGAACATTTTGAGATTCAAAAAAGAGAGAAAAAGGCGTAAGGTTATGAGAACATTTGAGAGAAAAGCCAATAATTTGAGGGAACACTTATGTGTCAAACACTTGAGAGATTGTGAGGCATTTTTCTATTAAAAAATTTTTTTTTACAGGTTCTAAGTATGTCAAACGACAATCCGGAGGGTAAGCAAATACAAGGAATTCCAAATCTCCAAATTTAAGCTTTGATGGGAGAGATGACCCGTTTGTTGAGAGTTGAGATGGAAGCAGTCAATGAACGTTTGAATCAAGTTCAAAATGAGATAACACTTAGGCAACAACCTCAGCTGGTTAACGTACAAGGAGATCTACCACCGGCGGAAGTACAAAGAGGCGGTGTTGATTACTATGGTCGAGATGAACACTCATCTAACTGGAGTCAAAGGAGACATAGACGAGCTAGGGAAGAAAGAGGTCGGGTTGAAGATAATTTAAGGGGATTTAAGCTGAAAATTCCATCATTTCAAGGAAAGAACGATGAAGATTCCTACGTCAAATGGGAGAAAAGGATTGAACTCGTTTTTGATTGTCAAGACTATTCCGAGCTCAACAAGGTACGAGTTGCAGCCAATAAATTTTATGATTATGCTATTAATTGGTGGGATCAAGTGGTGACAAGCAGGAGAAGAAATAGAGAAAGACCCATTGAGACTTGGGAAGACATGAAAACCTTGATGAGACGACGGTTCGTTCCTAGTCACTATCACCGAGAGTTACATCAAAAAATTAGGAGATTGGTGCAAGGCAACCGAAGTGTGGAGGATTATTTTCAAGCAAAAAATACTTATGATAAGAGCCGATATAGAAGAAGATCATGAGGCTACCATGGCCAGATTTCTTAGCGGTTTAAATCGTGAGATCCAAGACCGAGTAGAGATGCAACACTATGTGGAATTGGAAGATATGTTGCATAAGGCTATCTTGGTGTAGCAGCAGCTCAAGAGGAAGGGTAGCTCAAGAGTTCTATTACTCAACGTCCTAGCTACTCACATGAAGAGAAAACTGTTCCACATCCAAAGTTTGAATCCAAGCCGAATACTAGCCGACAAGAGGTCAAAGGTAAAGTTGAACCCTCTTCTACAAGAAATCATGATGTGCAATATTTTAAGTGTCATGGCAGGGGACATTATGCAAATAAATGCTCAAACAAGAGGGCCATAATACTTAGAGTCAATGGAGAGTACGAAACCGAGGAAAAAGTGGTTTCAGATTCTATGTCATCTCAAGATGAGCTGGAATTACCTGCAACCAAAGGTGATCTTTTGGTAGTTAGAAGGTCTTTGAGTGTGCAAGGTAAACTAGAGGAGAACGTGCAGCGTGAGAATCTATTCCACATGCGATGTCTTGTTCCTGATAATGTGTGTAGTCTTATGATTGATGGAGGGAGCTGTACGAATGTGGCGAGTACTACACTTGTGGAGAAACTAGAATTGACAACTAGAAAACATCCTAAGCCGTATAAGCTTCAATGGTTAAGTGAGTTTGGAAAACTCAAAGTATCAAAGCAAGTTGTGGTTCCATTTAGCATTGAGAAGTATAAGGATGAGGTGATTTATGATATTGTGCCGACGGAGACAAGCTCTAACAATCAAGATTTGATTAGACTTTTACGTAACTCTATCATTTTAAGCCGTGTGTGTGATCTTATCTTATAGACCATTATAATTAAGTCTTGGGTGAATTTTAAGTACTTTCGCAAACTCTGAAGTAATCTCATCTCCCGTTAGGCACCTGTCATTTAGGGAATCGTGTTCTTTTTGAAATGTATATGATATGATCATGGAAAACATCAAGGAAGCTAAGGAGAACTTGGATCTAAGCAATGAAGATCACGAAAGAGATTTGGAGATTCCAGACAGTCCAATTACAAGATCACAGGCTAAACAAATAAAGGAGAGCATTTGTGGATTTATTCAAGGCCTTTTGGACAAAGAACAACATAAGAAATCCATTAGACTTTATACTTGCCAAGTCCAAACCACTTTGAACCTTCTAGAAGTCCAAGAGAAGTCCTTAATCAAGTCTTAAACTCCAGCCCATGAATATTTACGAATTTGGAAGACTAAATGATATTTTGGAGGCCAAAAGTTCAAGAGTCCTTCTCATTCAAGTCATAGTAAATTGTGACATTTACTTGTCATTTACTTAGTAGTATTTACTCTTCATATTTAAGACATTCAATAAGTTTAGAGGAATCTACAGAGTCCTTTCTTTTCTTTATAAACTCATGTAATTCTCATTTGTGAGGATCCAACTTTTTTATCAATAAATTTGAGAGTGATTCTCTTTTGTTCTTTGTGAACTTTTCGATCTTTCTTGGTGTGTCATATCCAAGGGATCTAACTGGTTTATCAAGTGATTTTCATCACACTTGTGTGGCCATTCCTAGCCATTGGCGTGAAGGGGCGAGTCGAAACAACAACAATCTTTGGTTCAATATACTAAAGGTGGGGGATACTCGAGTCAACATTTCGTGGTTCCACCACCTTACTTAATTGAAAGCGAGTTGAAACAACAAGAATCTTAGGTTTGATATACCTAAGGTGGGGGTTACTCAAATTCTTTGAAGACCAAGGACTATCGTTTACAACTTGGAGTGACGATTCCTTCGGGATTTTGCGTCAATATATCATATAAGTTGTGGGTAGTATAATCACAATTAGATGCCTCCTATATATCACACATTTTCGTTCTAAGAAGTTGTATCACTTAAGCCATGGGCAGTGGCGTGCCTATTAACAAAAAAAAAACATTATAAAATTTTAGGCCCCTAAAAACCCAAAAATAAAATTGTTAGTTTGTTTTAAAAAAAATGAAAATTTCTAAAAATCTAAAACATAAATTGTTAATTAGATTTGAAGAATAGAAAATAAAAGAATTGTTATTCCAAAAAGAAAAGAAAAAAAAAGCAAAAAAAAAAGAAATGGAAATCCATAATACAAGAGAAAAAATAAAAACATAAACTTATAAATAGTTGTTTTAGGTTTACCATGATTTACACATTGACAAACTACATAGGATTGAAAATTATGAATTTATACTCTCTATATTGATTTGGTACAAGGTTCTCTTTGCAGTCAACACTGTAAGCAAGAGTTTGCAGTTAGAACACATGAACATTGAAGTTGCATTTTCCCAGTTAAAGACACTTGTTTCTTTTTACCAAAATTATAGAGATAGTGGTTTTGAGAGTGCAAAATCAGATGCTAAAGTAATTGCAGAGTCTATGGAAATTGAAGCAATATTTTCAACAAAGGAAAAACGTGTTATCAAAAGAAAAAGAAAAATTGGTGAAGATAGTTAATGAAACTGTGAATTTATCTTCAGAAGAGAGCTTTAGAATAAATTATTTCAACCAAGTCATGGATCAAGCTCTCTATTCACTTAAGACAGGTTTGAGCACTTTCAAAGTACGAACAAACCTTTGGTTTCCTATTTGATTTAGAGAAACTGAAGTCAGCAAGTGATTTTAACTTGAAGACATCTTGTACCAATCTTGAAGTATTTTTAAAACATGGAAGTCATTCAGATGTTATAGGAGATGAGTTGTATTTTGAGCTAACAGTTCTGAAAGATGGTTTGCCAGAGAAATGCAAGAAACTCGTTGAAGTGTTGAACTACTTGAAAGAAATGGAAGATTGTTATCCAAACTCATGGATTGCTTATCGGATTTTGTTGACGATTTCAGTTTCGGTTGCTTCAGCTGAAAGAAGTTTTTCAAAACTAAAGTTGATAAAGTCTTATTTGCGATCAACTATGTCACAAGAAAGACTAAATGGTTTAGCAATCATATTCATAGAAAGAGATCTAGTTAGAAATTTAGATTATGAGAATTTGGTAAGGGTTTATTGAAACAGAAGGAAAAAAAATTATGTCTTAATCATTTGTTTTTTAAAATTTTATTTTGATTTATCAATATAATTTTATATTTATATTATAAAGGGCTCATTTTACTAAAATTCGTTTTAGGCTTCTCTAAGGCTAGGCACGGCAGTGGCAATAGATAGTAATCACAATTAGGGTTCTCCCATAAATCAAATCCTTTCGTTCTCAAAACTCTTTCATTGAAGCCATGGATAATGTACGGACTAAGAAATAATCCTGTTTAGCATCTTCCATCACCGAATAGGGACAAATTTACCCAAAATTGGAGTCGGAAAAATGCAACAAGAATGCAATTTCTTCATCTTTTGGGGGTTTTCAAAACATTCAAACAAAACCGAAACGAACAAAACTAAACTAAAACGAAAACAAAAACCAAAACCTTGAAGCGTTGAAAGCCCTACGATAACAAATGAGGTTCTCTATTTTTTTTTGCTACATTCTCAAAGAAATTGAGTGAGATAACAGTTTATACGAAAGAAGAAAAACATACATAATTTATAGAATAATTTTTACTAATAAAATATGGTTGTTGAGTTCAAAAAAATGATATCAAATTTGACCTTATTTAATGAAGTCTAAACATACATAATTGATTTTTATTGAGATTTTTGGAGGAAGACAAAAGATCACGTGCATATGATCAAATATCATTTACATACTTAATATAATCAAATTAGCTTCGGTATTTGTTTCTGTTTATGTTAATATTGTGAATTTGATTGTTGTTTTTAATATAATAGTAATCGAAGATAAACACATATGATAAAGAAATATCGACTATGCAATTTTTGGTACGAGTTAGTTTCTAAATTCTTTAACATTGATTAAAAAATTTAATCATCAAATTCATTATTTAGTGATATTAAACTGATTGATTAAAGGTCCAATAATTCGATGTGGTTTATGAATTTATTTCATTGAAATTAATTTGATATTATCCAACGAATATAATAGAATAAATAATGTTTAGATATCATTCACGTTAATCTATAAAGAAATTGGTAGCACTAGCATTTGTCCAAAATAATTTAGGCAATCTCAGCACTTTGCAACAAATTTAAGTTCATATAACAGTTGACACAAAAATTTAAAATAATATTATTAGCATCATCATTATAAATAAAAATCTCTCTCTCTCAAAAAAATAATTTTTTGAATTTTATAATAAAATAGTTATCACTTTAGTTATAGGTGGACGAAATATAATAGTAACAAAGTAATTTACTAGTCGATCACTTTATTAACATTTAGAATCTAACATTGCATTAACAAGTTTCTCAAATATACAAATTAGAAGTCAATAAATTGTTAACTAATATTAATTAAGACAATAAATGATAGTCATGCAAATAGTATTATACCTCGGGGTTTAGTTGATATGTTTGGGAAGTATGTTTTATCTCCTATCTCTCTAACAATATTTGCTTACAATATTGCAATTGTGTGTAGAGATTAAAAATCCATTTTGCAAATTAAGAAGTGACATTGTGATAAGCATATGACTCAAAAGACTAACAAATCGATAAGTGTCAACTTTTACAAATGGAGAAATTGATAAGTGTCAGACTTATCATAGAGCATATGTACGCTTGCAAGTAAATACACAAAAGTTTGAAAAATGGTTAACACAAATCGATCTATGAGAAGAAGATTTCGATCAAAAGTACAGAACAAAGTACACATTGATAAACTTTGTATCTCTTTCTCTCTCTTTATCTATTTGAAAGATTGGATGATGAAATATGAAACTTTGAACAAAAGTAAGTTTATAGAGAGATGGGTGAATCATGTGGGTTGATATGAGAAGATCGAAATTGAGCGAAAAACGACTTTGGAAGAGAAACGAAGAAGACGACTTGAAGTTTATCATATCTAAATAGAGACTGCTTTAGTTAATTAAAAACCCCATATAATAAATAGACTTAAATAGATACATTAATTTAATAAATAGGTTTATATGGATTAGATTTGATTACACCACACCAATTGAATAGAACAACCATGGTCAAGTATTTGGCAAAGAAGATAATAATTCATTTTAAGTTATTACAATGCCACTTGCCTTGATGGTCAATCGTTTATAGATAGTAAGATTTGTTTTTTTACTTAAACAATTACAAATGGTATGAATTTGACTATAATTATCTTGTAGCTAATTTGTATAATGAGATTTATTATTAGGAGATGATCGTAAATGCAGAGTACAAAATCATTGAAACTATCATTCTATGAGAAAAGTTTATCGAGATCCTTTAATTTTGCTAGGGACAGTGTTGCGCAAATACGACGTCGTCGATGGTGACATTACACGTTGAAAAAGCCTTGATTCATGTGTCTTCTTTTATTTTTTTCTCTTTTCCTTTTCACTTTTTTTAGATTTATTTTTCCGCGGGTTTATTATGAAAAATCATTTCCCGCCAGAAAGGTTATATCTGTATGAGATTTCATACTTGTGCTAAATTCGTTGGGACTAAAATTTAAATCCTTTCATCATCGCTTTAATATCAGATTTTTTAACATATAGTTTGGAATATAATTATCTTTATTGGATGGATGAGTTCTTTAATCTTTCATAAGGTTTTTATTTATTTTTGTCAATATTGAATTACAACTGATCAGTTCATTAGACAAATTTTGATATAAAAATATATCCAATGAAATTTGATATCTAAATATGTAAATATATTTGTTTTTAATAAATTTATTATCGTTCACTAATTTTTCGTAGGTTTAAAACTTAGAATGGAGGACTGCTTTTTGTAGGTAATATAAATTAAGATTATTGTTCTATTTTGTCTCTATTAAAAACTAAGTCGTACGGTTACAGAAACCATATTAACTTTTTAGTAAAATAGTACTACTATTCTTCTTCTGATTTTTTAATATTCTGTCAGATAATCAGACAAACCAACATTATAGTTGCACCAACTGCTGTGCCCTGGTAATCGTAAGTAATTATAACTTAATTAGTCCTTTCAATTTTAATGTCTTATTTCCACATAGGCTAAAGAGTTAATTAAAGAAAGACCATTAAAATTAATAAATCTTTTTGAATTAGGTATTGAAGGGATTTTTACATAATTCAAATCTTTAGTTCATGTGAAAAATCGATTTACCCTCATTTTATCTATTATCTTCTTCTATGTGCACGCATGTATCAGTAAATCGAATGTCTAAAATTCAAACGATAATTCAAGATAACAAAAGAAAAATCCAATCCGGAGAAGAACCCGATCACATCAACGCAATTCTGTATTTAGATCTGCTGAAATTTCCATTTTTGTTGTGTTTTGTTTTAGTTTAATGTTTCATTCAACAAAACCCAGAATTTGATTGTAAGCGATTTTCTCTTTTGTTTTTCCCCTTCATGACCAGATGATTGCAATTCTTGACATGGCCAAAGCTTTTTGCAAGCAGAGGAGCCAAATAAACTCTACTCGCATATCTCAATCGTTTAGGGTGAATGGCAGAATTGTCCAAAATTGATAATGTTGAGCTTGGGCCCTTTGATGCTGAAAATCATTGAACAATAACATGGTTCTAGACTTGGTTTAGTCAATTAGGAATGGGCTTCTTCCCTATTGGGCCACAGTTATACTAAACTGTTTAATCTTTGTAATTGTCTTAGTGTTACAAAGCTAAGCATGTGTGAGATTAGGTTTGCAAGAGAGGGTTCTGATTTCGAGGTCGGTTCTTGTGTTTTAGAGAGATCTTGTAACAAACATTGTAAATCAAGGTGATAGTGAATTGCTGGATGCTCCAGACCGAGATGTAAGATCACATACCGTGATCTGAACTCGTTAAATCTCTCTTGCAGTTTTCATTATAGGCTAAAACTTGAATTGTGTATACAAGGAAGACTTAGGTTCAATCAACAACAATTGGTATCAGAGCTTGTGTTAGGAAGGAGAAGTAGAAACTCGGTGGTTGTTCTTGGGTCTTCTTTCTGGTTCTACAGAGAACCGAAAACTAAAGACAAGAAGAGACAACATCGTTGATTGAAATGTCTACAGAATCAAGAACGAATGTGAAGATAGCTGTCTTCGATGGACAAGGTGAATTCTCTATGTGGAAGAGAAGAATGCTGGCTCACATGAATCTTTAGGGTTTGAAGGGAGAGTTGATTGCACCCACCGATGAATCACAACAGCCACTGACTAAGAAAAAGTACGAATCATCGGAGGATTATGCTGGAAAAGTCAAGGCTGAACAATTCAAGAAAAGAGAATGAGGAGAGAACGTCATGGATATCTTGACTCTCCATCTAGGAGATCTAGTTCTCAGAAAAACAGAAGAATACACGACAGCACGTGAACTCTGGGAAGCACTAGAAAGGTTGTACAACACCAGGACTCTATCGAGTCGAATTCATCTGTTGTATCAGTTCTATACATTCAAGATGGATGGGTCTACGTCAATTGATCAAAATGTCGATGATTTCTTGAAGACCATTGCAGAATTGTCTAGCGTGAAGGTCACAGTTGCAGATGAGGTACAAGCGATTCTCTTACTCAGCTCATTGCCTCCTCAGTATAACTCAATGATCGAGACCTTGAAGTATGGTAAAGAATCAATCTCTATCGAGGATGTGGTAAACGCTGCGAAATCAAAGGAAATTGAACTAAAATCAAAAGGTTTTGCGTCACAGAAATCAGGAGAAGCTTATGTGGTTCGTGGAAGAAAAACAAAAGGAGACCAACGAAGCTCTGGAAGCAGAAGCAGAAGCAGAAGCAAGTCTAATTCGGGATCAAAAATTAATTGTTGGTACTGCAAGAAAGATGGTCATAAGAAGGTTGATTGCTATGCTTGGAAGAAAAAAGGCAGTGATGTTGATGATGCCACGACAGCAGCTGTAGTCGATCAATCAGACGCAGTTGATGCCTTAACAGTTTCAGAAAAATGGCATCAAGAGAAATGGGCGATTGATTCAGGTGAATCGTATCACATGACCTCAAGAAGAGACTGGTTTATTGCATTCGAGAAGGTCAGCTCTGGGAAAGTGTTACTGACAGATGATTTTGGTGTTGTTATTGAAGGCATTGGTTCAGTCAATTCAGGGTAAGAGGTGGTACATTTCAGACTCTGACAAACGTCAAGTATATACCGAAACTCAAAAGAAACTTGATTTCATCTACTTTGCTTGACATACTTGGATTTGAGCATGCTGGTGGAAATGGAAAGACAAGGTTCTACAAAAACGGGAAAGTTGGTCTTCAAGGTACACTGTGTGGTTCTCTGTATCTACTAGATGGTGAAACTGTGACAGGTCAATCAAACAGTGTCACCAGAAAATCGAGACAAGACGAGACTATCTTATGGCACAGGAGGTTGGGACACATGACCATGAAGACTTTGATGATTCTAGCAAAAAGGGGCATCATTGATAAGAAAAAGATTGGAGAAATGGATTTCTGTGAGAGTTGTGTAATAGGTAAGATCAAAAGACTGAGCTTCAACATTGGAAAGCACAACTCAGGTGAAGTACTGAAGTATGTACATTCAGACCTATGGGGGTCACCATCAGTCACTCACAGCTTGTCAGGTAAGCAGTACTTTATGTCTATCATTGATGACTATACTAGAAAGGTATGGGTGTTCTTCCTGTCAGTTAAGAGTGAAGCATTCACAAGGTTCTGTGAATGGAAGAAATTGGTTGAAAATCAGATCAATAGGAAGGTTAAATGTCTGAGAACAGACAATGGGTTGGAGTTTGTGAACAAAGACTTTGACGAGTTCTGCAAGCACCAAGGAATTGAGAGGCACAAAACGTGTCCCTATACTCTGCAGCAGAATGGAGTGGCAGAACGTATGAATCGAACGATCATGGAGAAAGTGCGATGTATTCTTGATGAGAGTGGTTTGGGTGAAGAATTCTGGGCTGAGGCAGTAAGTACAGCCGTGTACTAGAAAAATAGAAGTCCAACATCAACATTAGATGGCAGCATTCCAGAGGAGTTGTGGCTTGGAAGAAAGCCATGTTACGGGCACATGAGAAGATTCGGATCATTAGCCTATGTATATACAGATCAAGGGAAGCTGAGACCAAGAGCATTGAAAGGTATCTTCATAAGCTATCTGGAAGGTGTCAAGGGGTACAAAGTGTGGCTTCTGGACGAATCAAGGTGTGTGATTAGCAGGAACGTAGTCTTTGTAGAAGACAAAGTGTTCAAAGACTTAAAGAATGAACACTCTACATCAAAAAATCAACTGGAGAACTCCACTCTAGAGATAGTATCTATCAACACACTAGAAGGTGTCATGAGGCACGAGATTTCAAAGCCTATAGACTCCATTGCTGAGAACAATGAGCAAGGTTCATCTTCAGGAGGAGTCATTGAAGGCTCAGAGACTGAACATGACCCTCAGGTTCAAACTTTATCTGGACGAATCTCTAAAACTCCCAGCTATCTAAATAACTATGACATGGCAAGTTTCGCCTTGATAGCTGCTGCTGAGATAGGTTGTAAAGAACCTAGAGATTATCAGGAAGCAATGAAGAGTAGTGACAAAACTCTCTGGATTGGAGGTATGGGTGAAGAGATGAATTCTCTAGACAATAACAAAACATGGAAGCTGGTTAAGAGACCAAAAGGAAGAAAGGTCATATGTAGCAAGTGGATTTATAGGTTGAAGTCAGGCATACCAGGGATAGAAGAACCACGGTATAAAGCGAGGCTGGTTGTCAAGGGATATTCTCAGAAGGAGGGTATTGACTACCAAGAAGTGTTTGCACCGGTGGTGAAACACATTTCTATCAGCTTTCTTCTATCAGTTACTGCATAGAAGAACATGGAATTGGAGCAGCTTGATGTTAAGACTGCATTTCTTCATGGTTTGCTTGAAGAGGAAATCTATATGGAGCAGCCTGAAGGCTTCATTGTTGAAGGAAAAGAAGATCATGTTTGCTTATTACAAAAGGCGTTATACGGACTTAAGCAAGCTCCGAGACAGTGGAACAAGTATTTTGATCAGTTTGTCGTTAATCACGGTTTTAAAAGAAGTGAGTACAACTCATGTGTTTACATAAAAGAGAAAGAAGGTGAATGCTTCATCTATTTACTTATGTATGTTGATGATATGCTAATCGCATCAAAAGACATGAAGGAGATATAAGTCGTGAAAGATTTATTGAGCAGCAGGTTTGAGATGAAAGATTTAGGGGCTGCAAGAAGGATTATCGGGATGGATATTGAGAGAGATCGTGAGGTTGGAGTACTTACCTTGTCTCAATCTGGTTACATCAAGAAAATCCTGCAGGTATTCAATATGTATGACTCTAAATCTGTTGCTACGCCTATCGGTTCACATTTAAGTTATCTGCTGTAAAAGATAATGAGGCTGAGACACTGATGGATGATGTTCCTTACTCAAGTGTTGTTGGCAGCATCATGTATGCAATGTTGGGGACTCGGTGTGATCTTGCTTATGTTTTAGGTCTAGTTAGCAGGTTCATGAGTAAACCAAGCATGATAAATTGGATTGCTGTAAAGTGGGTGTTAAGGTACTTAAAGGGCACCTTGGATCGGAAAATTGTGTTCAGGAAGTCAAAAGAGTTCAAGATTGAAGGTTTCTGTGACTCTGATTTCTCATCAGATCTGGACAGAAGCAGATCAATTACAGGTTATGTGTTCGCTGCATGTGGAACAGTTATTAGCTGGAAATGGAGTCTCCAATATGTTGTTGCATTATCTACGACTGAGGCAGAATATATAGCATTGGTGGAAGTTGTAAAAGAAGCCATTTGGTTAAGGGGTTTATCAGAGGAGTTCAGTTACAAGCAAGACATTGTGGAGGTCTGGTGTGACTCACAGAGTGCATTGTGTTTAACCAAGAACAATGTCCATCATGAGAGAACAAAGCATATAAGGAGAAGGATGCATTTCATTAGGGATATTGTAGCTTCCAGAGAAGTGAAGCTATCTAAGATCCCAACTGAAAGGAATCCAGCTGACATGTTAACAAAGGTACTTCATGTGGAGAAGTTTGAGAAAGCTTTATGTTTTCTCAACTTAAGAAAGCACTGAGGTGCTTGATTTGTTTGGAGTAGCACATGAGAGCAAAGATGAAGATATTACTGGGTTCTGAATGACTGTCATCAAGGAGGAGTTTTGTTGGGCTTGGGCCTTTTGATGCTGAAAATCATTGAACAATAACATGGTTCTAGACTTGGTTTAGTCAATTAGGAATGAGCTTCTTTCCTATTGGGCCACGGTTCTCTCTCTCTCTCTCTTTTTTTTTTTTTTTTTTTTTTTTTTTTTTTTTTTTTTATCTCTCTCTTTTCCTGAGGGTTCTGATTTCGAGGTCTGTTCTTGTGTTTTAGAGAGATCTTGTAATAAACATTGTAAATCAACGTGATAGTGAATTGTTGGATGCTCCAGACCGAAATGTAAGATCACATACCGTGATCTAAACTAGTTAAATCTCTCTTGCAGTTTTCATTATAGGCTAAAACTTGAATTGTGTATACAAGGAAGACTTAGGTTCGATCAACAACAGATAACAACACATAGCTACACAGTACTTGCTCTTTTGTCTCATCCGGAACACTTTATTTTATTTTTTGTGGCTTGGACCAACCCAATAGAATCATTATAACTCTTGAAATTTATTTAAACTTGTTTAAAATAATATCAGGTCGCGGAAAATTATTATTCGGAAATAACTTTACCAAAGAATAATATAATTCGGTTTAAAGAAATGTGAAAGAAAAAAGAAAAAAAGAGCACTGAAAAGCTCTGAAACCTTCCTTATAATATCAACATCACTGCGAAACCCAAAGATCGAAACAGTCTTTCTCTCTCTCTAAATGTTTCTCTCTCTCGGGACTCTCTCATGGCGGAGCTGACCTGTCTGTTTTACTCAGAATTTCTGTAACCGACAAGATGATGAGTGAACTCGATCTCGGAATGAGTCAGAGGATGACGGAGACGCACCGCACGACAACGACATTTCTTGATTTGCTCCGACGTCAGATGAGCGGCGGTGCCGATCTTACCAGGAGGAAGCGGACTCTGAAAGAACGGTTGAGATTCAAATGCATTGGATGCTGTGGTCCTACCTGGAGGCTCCGTTTAACTAACAATTCTTCTCTTCACAGTCCAAGCTCAAGAGAGAACGATATCGAAGAGCAAAGCGAAATACAATCGGTTCCTGAATCGGATCATGGATCGGGTAGGGGTATGAATCTCGCGACGGCGTTAGAGGCGGAGAGATATAACCAAGGAGAACCGACGGTAGACATGACGCCGTCGAGAGTTTCGTTGATGAGATTGCTGGAGGAGACGACGGAGAAAGTTGCTGATGACGGAAACGAGACGGAGATTCTAACGGCGTCTATGGGGATGTTAACGGGTTCTGATTCATTGTGTTGCGTGTGTATGGGAAGAAAGAAAAGCGCGGCGTTTATCCCATGTGGTCACACTTTTTGTAGAGTGTGCTCCAGAGAATTATGGCTCAATCGTGGCTCGTGTCCTCTCTGTAACCGTCCGATTATCGAGATCCTCGACATCTTTTGATGAGAATCGGACGGCTGAGAATTCTAGATCCACCTGATTACAATGTGGTGAGGCGTAGATGCGAAAATTTTAAGTATGGTATGTGTACTTTGTACGTTTCTTTTGGTATGGAAGATGATGTAAATGCCAAACAAATTTTAAGTGTTTTTTTGTACACAAGGCCCATTAAGTTTATTGAAAGCCCACTAAGTATATATCGCTTATTCGCATAGACAGCCAGAAAGCAGTACATTGCGACGGTTGCTTAATTAAGCAGTTTTGAAACCCCTAAAAGACGCTGACGTGTCGCTCTAGTATTGGTGGAAGAGTTTCAGTGTCGCTCAGACCCGGCCACTTCACCTCATTTTTTTTTCCTAGAAAATTTTGTCGTTTCCTCTCTCCTTTGTGGCGATCTCTCAAACGACGGCGAAGATCTCTCAGATTGACGGTGGGAGAAGTCGAAGTCTCCGGCGATCTCATACTCTATCCACCTTCTTTATCTCTTATCCATAAGTTTTGTCTCTGATTATTTCCCAAGTTGTGTTTTCGATTTCGCATTGATTGCTTATTTCGTGGATCTGATTTAGCTTTACTCTTTTAGAGACTTGTTAGGCTCTCTTTGATCGATTGTTCTCTGCCTAGGCTCACATCTTTACTAAATTTGAGTCTTTTTTTGGGTAATTGAATTTTGTTCCAAATTCTGGAATAAGATTTTGGTAATACAGGGAAAATTAAAGTTTTGTCAACCGATGCTGCAAAACTTGTTGTGTATGCATACAAGGCTCTTTGTTCTTTTGTTGTTTATAAGCTTATCATCTTGTTAATTTTCATATCACGGAAAAGGCAAATGAAAATTCTTTTGTGGTGCGACCATCAGAAGTATTTAGAAGAAACAGTGTTACGATAAGCTGAACTCATTCAAGCATTGGACATGTTTGTTCTATATATGATAATTGAGTTTATATTTTGCTGGTAATAATAACTTGATGTTTGAAATATTACCTCCTTGTTTTCCGTTCATCTCTATGCTACTGCCATTAGATCAGTAAAAACTCAAATCTTTACTACTTCAAGCAATGCCAATCTAAAAGAAGTGTATGCAACTATTAAAAAAAGATGTATTAAAGATCCAATCTTTGTATGTCTTTTAATTAGAAGAGAGAGGGGAGGTGTTTTAGGCGTCATTCGTTTCAATGGTGAGACACCGAAGCATTTTCAGGGCCCACGTCACAACACATCTCTGAAGAAGCCCATATGGATCGTTCTGTCAGTTTCACTTACCAGCATTATTGTAATCTGTACTCACATGATTGGAAAGTACAACAAGAGCTCGTGTCATGGTCTCTCTAGAACCAGTGGCTGCGAGGACGCTCTCTCCGCGTGGTTACCTGTTCATGTTAGGAAACTCACTGATGAGAAGATAGCAGCACGAGCAGTGGTTAGAGACATACTAAGAACGCCTCCCTTCCTTACCAGAAACTCCAAAATCGTATTCTTGTTCTTGACTCCTTGTACTTTGCCATTTGAGAAACTCTGGGATGAATTTTTCAAGGTAACAAACACCTCAAGGAATGTCCAAATCTAGCTACATTTTGCTAATTTATCTGTTCTGTTCTTTGGTGTCGTGTAGGGTCATGATGGGAAGTTCTCGATTTACATTCACCCGTCAAAGGAAAGACCAGTTCATATCAGCCGTCACTTTTCTGATCGGGAGATCCACAGTGATGAGGTCACCTGGGGAAGGATCTTTATGGTTGATGCCGAAAAGCGGTTACTAGTAAGCGCTCTTGAAGATCCTGACAACCAACACTTTGTTCTTCTTTCAGAGAGGTAATAATGACTTTAATGTTGTTTAAATGTCCTAATTAGAGTTCTATGCACTGGCTTCTAACTTCTGGTTGAGCAAAAATGCAAGATGTACTACATAAATAAAAAACTACTATAGGAGGTTTCTCATTTTTATAAAATGAGCGCTAAGTATCAAGTTGGAAGTTCTAAATCAAACATCAAAACTTCAGGATACTTAATTGGATTGTCATGTTTCTCCTTCATCAGTTATGTAATCAGTCTCTATTATATTATGAGAGCTTTTGTACAATGTTGAAAAGCTTAATTGAAATCACTATTACTCATTGAATTGGTATTGGGCTGCAGGAGGGAGACTTTATGAGTATCTCAGTGAAGAGATTAAGAAACGACATATTCGAAATGTCTTCGTTTCCCTCATGGTTTCCCAAATAAAGTTAACCAACTTTCACTTCATTTATTTCTATTCCTGCTTAATTGTGAATGTTGTGAATTTCTATTTGTGTACTGCTTTAGCTGGAATACTCATGTTGCTGGTTCAAACATGTAGATATGAATAGTTATGTTAAGTTTAGTAATAGGAAATGAGTTTTTTTAAAACACGTGGCGCTTATTTCGCTGAGATGCTAAGAGGATAACTTTCATACGCAGTATTTTAATATATATTAAAGTGAAAAGTACTTTTATTTTTATTGTCTAATAAATTTTAACATAAAGATTAACGTAAAATTTATAATAATTTTTAACAATAAGCTTAAAATAAATTTAGTTACAAATTTTAATATCCAAAAATAATAAAAATTTGATAGAAAAAATCAGAAAATAACTAAAATTAAAAAAAAATTATCGGATACAATTTAAATTTTTTATTTAATTTTGATTCGGATTTGAATTCAGTTTTTCAGATACATAGATATAAGATTCATTTTTGGTATTTTGTGTGGTTTGGTTCCTCTAATTCAATATTTTGGTTCTTCTAATTTAATATTTATCAGGTATTTTAATTTTTCGAATATGGCACGATTCGTTATAGATCGAGTTCGGGTGCAGATATTTTTATATAAAAATTTCAAAACTAATTTTTATATTAAAATTTGGTTCCACATTGGATTTGATTTTTCAAATATATAGATTTAGAATTCATTAGAATATTTTTTCTGATTTGTTTCAGATTCGCTTTTTCTATTTCAGATTCCTCTATTTTGAGTTGGATTTTGATTTGGTTTTTAATATTCTAAAATAATCTTTAAAATATTAATATGAGTTTAGGAATTAAATGAATATAAGCTAGAAAACAATAAAATTCTAGTGTGGGTATAATTCTAGTTTATGAAAAAAGAAAAACTAAATGATCTTCTGAAGTCATGGATTTGATTTTATAATTTTTTTAGTTATTAACCCAACAATAGATCAGCCATTTTAACTGGCATTGGTGCCCATCACTTGTCTTTTAGTATTTAAAAGGTAAAAAGAAAAATAAATTGAAAATTGAATTTTGTAGCCAAAAACAAGAACGAAAACAATGCTCGCCTCACACTATTAGACGACACGACGCTTACAATGACGATTACCGGCCGTTGGGCCGTTCCCGGCACGTGGCAGAAACGTAGTCGAATGTATATGATATGTATGAAAAGTCTATTTTGTCCTCTGTAGTATGGTTTTGATTTGTTGATAAAGGAGGATATTTTAGGTAATTTTTCATTTCAATTACAATGTCTATAAATCAGCACATATGTTTCCTTGTTCACTAACTTTGAATTGTACTTGAAGAAAACACGATGGCTACACTGCAATTGTTCAGCCAATTACCCTGCAAAACCGGTGTTTCGAGCTCATCGAACACTATATCTCTCTCGAAATCTCCGATTTCGGTAAAGATGTGCTCAATTACACGCCGTTCGGTGTTCTCAAAAGGAGGAAACGCCATTTCCCGGGTGGATTTCAGAGTCAGAGCCACAGATGCGGAAGACGAGTGGGGTCCGGAGATGGGAGAGAAAGGATCGGCTCTTCTGGTGGCGGAGGAAGCAATTGAATCCGTGGAGGAGACGGAGAGACTAAAGAGATCGTTGGCGGATTCGTTGTACGGAATAGATCGAGGTTTGAACGCGTCGAGCGAGACCAGAGCTGAAATCGGAGACTTAATCACACAGCTTGAGTCGAAGAACCCTACTCCAGCACCAACCGAAGCTCTCTTCCTTCTCAACGGCAAGTGGATCCTCGCGTAAGTTTTTCCCGTGGAAACTTTATCTTGTAGATATCATCTTCGTGTTTATTGCGGTGAAAGTAGGATTCTAGATTCATTCGTGAACTCTGTGCTGCTCTTGATTTGATTAAACCGTTTTTGCAGCTACACATCGTTCGTAAATTTGTTCCCGTTGCTTTCACGAGGGATTGTGCCGCTAGTAAAAGTCGATGAGATCTCACAGACAATTGATTCAGATAACTTCACCGTCCAAAACTCTGTTCGTTTCGCTGGTCCTTTAGCTACAACTTCGATTAGCACCAACGCCAAATTCGAAATCCGAAGCCCTAAACGCGTCCAGGTAACTGAGAACCACTCATCTCACCAACCAATATCTGATATCAACATCTCGAAACGATTCAGTAACGTTTTGGATTCAAATTATTTCAGATTAAGTTTGAGCAAGGTGTGATCGGGACTCCACAGCTAACAGATTCAATTGAAATCCCGGAATTCGTTGAGGTACTTGGTCAAAAAATCGATCTTAACCCGATCAAAGGTTTACTTACCTCTGTACAAGACACAGCCTCATCGGTAGCTAGAACCATATCGAGCCAACCTCCATTGAAATTCTCTTTGCCAGGGGACAATACACAGTCGTGGCTACTCACGACTTATCTAGACAAAGACATTCGAATCTCTAGAGGAGACGGTGGAAGCGTCTTCGTGCTAATCAAAGAAGGAAGCCCTCTCTTGAACCCTTGAACTTCTCCAAAACCCGTCCTCCTCTCTCTCTCTCTCTCTCGTTGTGAAGATATTAAGTGTTCAGTGTAATGTTGTTATAGGTTACTTCTTTATCGTTATCATTAACTAGATGATATGTAATAAAGTTCAACTGCTATGTAACTTCATGGTTATGGTTTATAAAGCTTAAGAATGTGTTTCACATTTCCACATATACAGATGTTTAAGAACCTTTTGCTTTTAGGAACCTATCTTCGGAACTAATTTTATAACCTCAGAAATAGTCAAACTCAGCAGATTTTGAGGTTAGCGTCTGAAGTTAGCTTATTGATAAAAATAAAAAAAGAGGCAAATATCATAAAACCAACCATCTAAACCGTCCACGTGTTCCGTTTATAATCTCTGAACCGAACCGCCTTCTCATGACCTTAAATGAAAGAAACCCTCAATTTCAACCACATATCATTCCAATATTCGCGGAACGAAGTACTCGAACCCTAGAACACGATGATGCTCAGGCAAGCTGCGAAGAAGGCTCTAGGGCTTACGTCACGTCAATCAACACCGTTTCCTGTTTCCATCTCTCGATTCTACCATGAGAACGTCATCGACCACTACGATAACCCCCGCAACGTTGGGTCTTTCGATAAGAATGATCCCAATGTTGGTACGGGCCTCGTCGGAGCTCCTGCTTGTGGTGATGTCATGAAGCTTCAGATTAAAGTCGATGAAAAGACAGGTCAAATCGTCGATGCTCGCTTTAAGACCTTTGGTTGTGGTTCAGCTATCGCTTCTTCATCTGTCGGTATGTTTATCCTCTAATAATTTTTAGATGGGATTGGAAATGCCAATTAGGAATTTTGATTAAGGATTTCAATTAGGTATTCTGATTTGATTAGTTTTTCCTCAATTCGTACCTGAAATGCCAAATTAGGGTATGATTAGAAATTACTTTTGTCCAATGGTTCAATCCTGATTTCTGTGAAGTATTTCCCTTTTCAATGCGACGTCATATTGTTCTGCTCCAGTTTCTTGCTTATGTTTTATGTGGGTGCAGTTGGGCCTAGGTGCAGTTTGAGCTATCTTCTCTCTGTCATTTTTTATTACACTTTAGAATGTCCTGCTAAGTGCATCTGTGATCCTAGCAGAGATATGTAGCAGCTTTCTAATGTTGTATTGATTTATGTTTTTCAGCCACTGAATGGGTGAAAGGCAAAGCTATGGAGGATGTCCTGACCATCAAGAACACGTAAGTATAGTTTGTTTGTCTCATATTTTGTTGTTATATCTACGCATTCATACTTACAATAGTAGGAGGCCCTGTGTTCCTATTCATGTTTTCTAGACATTAACATAATCTGTTGTGAGCTTTTGCAATTGTCAAATTGGCTCGCTCTTTTGATCATTGACTACCATTTCCTGCATTTCGCAACACTTATTATGTTTTGAAGAACTCAGTCGCTGGACTTTATCTATTGTTGTAATACTAGTTCCTGGTTAGTAGGGTACTTAAGTTTTTCAGCCTCTGCAAATGCAAACTCCTTGACTTCCTTAGCTGGGACAAAATAAACTTTGTTATTTAAGATCCAAAATATGCTTTGTTATTTATGTCGTAGAATTTTTAAAGATCTGAAGTCCTAAATTGAACTCTTTCTCTAATTGCTTTTTCCAGTGAAATTGCAAAACATCTTTCTCTCCCACCAGTCAAGCTCCATTGCAGTATGTTGGCAGAGGACGCCATCAAGGCAGCTGTGAAAGACTACAAGGAGAAGCGTATAAAAACAAATGGCGGTGCAGCAGCGGGAGAAACATCACAGGCTTGATTCCTTCTACCAGTGTTTATATCATAATGTGTATATGATGGTGAAAACGAAGGAGTAGTAGATGAGGATACACACAACCTGTGGAAATGTGAAGAAATGATATTTTCTAAGGTTCCAAGTCTAAGAAGTACTTTGAATAAACTCTGTTTGACAAAAACATCTGAGAATGAGTTTGCTTTTGCCCTGTAGTTTGTGTTGTTTTATGCACTGTGTTGTCATCGTTTATGTCTCCTATGGGAGATTTATAACTTTATAGACAAGTCTACTGTTTTCAATTTTGGTGTTCTCACATTATAACCTTTACCTGTTTTGGTTAGTAAGATTGAACATCTATTGAAGTCGTGTTTCTTTTACTATATTCCACAGAAAAAGTGACTTTCAAAGAATTCACTTTGGGTCGACAAAAACTAAAAAGAATCAGGTGGATTCTCTGAAATGGGCATCTAGCTTTAAAATTCGGCAGTACTCCATACGTTTATAAAATCGAATGCCTTACTTCACCAAGCTTATTCAACCAGCTAGATGACTATACTCAGATGAGTTGGTTAGAAACTGATTAAATTTAAGTGTTAAAATTGGGAGAGGCCGCGCGGACGCAGGCCTCCACTACCACAAATAATGACGCAGGCTCTTCCACTTGGGAAGACCTTAAGCTAAGCACCCTTCCGTTATGTGCAATGGAAGTCACTAGCCTAGGCCACTCGTCTTCATGATCACGAGTTGACCCCGTCCAGGTAAGTAATTTGCTAGTTCCGACCACCTTCTTTCTTTATACTACGCCATAGACGTTTGTCGCTTACAAGTTTCCGATGTGGGAGAAGCGACCTACTATTATGTTGTTATAGACAAGTTCTTTCATGGGCCTTCATGGTAATACTTTAGCCCAGTAAAGGCCATCAGACAATTAAGCAATACATATGCGAATGCACAGATGTTGATATGTAAAAGATTAGTTACATAATTATTATCTTTGTTTTTAAAGTTTTTCTATCATGCTTGGAAGATTTTAAAAACTCAATTTGAAGTTGACTCTACAATATTCTCAACCTTAGTGTTTTCAAATGTACATTTAACAATTTAGTAATTTCCATCATCAGAATCGTTAGTAATATTCTTCTACCTTGCAAGGACAATGACAAAAGCACCAAGAACATTATTTGGTCTTTTAAGACTGTTAAAAAAGGATCAGGAGCCAACTAAAATAATCTGGAAATAAAAGGATCGGATAGCAAAGTGTCTTAATTGGTTAATTACAAATTTACAATGCTCTGCTTCTGTTCTGTTTTCTCTTCTACTTTTCGCGCTTTTTGGAAAACAGAAACGCGCCACGTGTCCATCACTTGTGCTCTATTTCCGGACGTTGGAAACACATTGTTTTCCACAAAACAGAAAGCATTTGAGATTCTTCTACTCTTTTGTGAGGTTCATGTATACAAATTAACTCCAATCCCAAAACACAAATAAGAATTTAACCCTTAGAGTAATTTTGTTGTTGGGATCACACAAACATCCTAATGTACATTTCGCTTATCATTGATTGCTTTTGCCTTTTGACTCAACATATTGTTCTGAAAATTTTCTATGCGACCACCAAAAACTTTACGTTTTAAATCATTTCTACTCACAGATTGAAAAGGACCTTTGGTTATCTGACATTGAGTGTGACATTTCTTAGCATTGTCTAAATAACCTGTGACTAGTTAGGAGTTGCAGGTTCATTGATCTTCATATGGTGAAGGATGAAACAAGTGAGTGTGAATCTTTATGGGATCTTAATGATATTTCTCCAACTACAAAGTAGGTTACAATGTCATACATAGCCTCCTTGTCTTTTCATTTTTGGCCTAACTATTTGATTGCCCCAAAAGCTAAACACACGGGAATATATGATTGATCTTGATGAATACAATACCGACGATGACTACACGAATAGAAAAATATATATATATTGGGTCTAAAGAATGGTCCCAAATATTCTCAATGGAATCAAGTTCCTTTATCTGAATTCTTCTGCTTTAGATACCCGCTAGTCAATGTTAATAAGTGTACACAACATTCTCTTTGAGTGTGTCTCTAAAGGATGTATTAGAATGTTTCTCTTAAATCTCCCTCTGAGTAGATTCTTAATAGTGTTTTAAATCATAATGTTAGATACATTACAGAAATCCACGTTTTGTATCATTCTTTGGCTCAATCTCACTTCTTGGGACCCATCTTTCACACTTCATACCTTATCACCAAAAACATAAATCAATCAATTCTTTGCCTTATTGATCGTGTTGGATACCTCCAAAGATAAAAATTGTGTTCCCCACAAAAGCTTCCCCAATTTCGCTTCAATCTCAACAAGAGGACCACCACCACCACGTACGGTTTGCACCATACACACCACAAAATCCTTCTTTGTTGCAATTATTATATCATCTACCAAAATCTCCTTCTTTCTCTCTCTCTCTTTCCATCTAATGCTTTTGTGGTTGTTCATGAAAACTATAATGGACCTCAAGTATGCAGCAACTCACTGCAACATATCCTCAGACATGAAGCTTAAGCGTCTTCATCAGCCTCGAGGAAAAGAAAGAGTAGAAGAGTGTGATGCTTCTACTCTCAACTTGAACAACCTTTCAAAGCTTATTCTTCCTCCACTTGGTGTTGCAAGCTTTAACCATAATCACATCACTTCTAGTGGATGGATCATCTCACCCATGGATTCAAGATATAGGTACAATCCATAATCCTTTAATCTATTTTCCTCATTGAGGCAAAGCACCATAAGGGTACCTCAAAAACACATTCTTTTTATTATCATTATGAAACGCAACAAGCCTAGTTATTGAGTTTGAGACCTTGTGTTCAGGACAAATGCATTAACTGAGAGATACTCTTATCTTGTTTATCTTCGAATATAACGTGGGAAAAAAGTTAAGTGGTGATTTATGTGTGGTTAATTCAGGTGTTGGGAATCATTTATGGTGCTTTTGGTGGCATACACTGCGTGGGTTTACCCCTTTGAAGTCGCATTTCTGAATTCCTCACCAAAAAGGAATCTTTGTATCGCTGACAACATTGTAGACTTGTTCTTCGCTGTTGACATTGTCTTGACGTTTTTCGTTGCTTACATAGACCGAAGAACGCAGCTTCTTGTCCGTGAACCTAAACAGATTGCAGTGAGGTCAGTATTTGTTGTTCATGATCTTAGTTTCATCATTTGATCAGATCTTTACTCCATGAAAGATCTGATTTTTTTCTAAGTGGTGACTCTTGTGCCCACACCATGTGATTCTCTTGCAATTAGATAGATTACTGATTATTGGAAAAAAACAAAAAGATTCCACTATTGATATTCGGTGAAAAGAAGACAACTTTACAATAAATGTGTTGTTTTTGCTAAATACTATTTTTGTATCTCATTAAAGGTACCTTTCGACGTGGTTTTTGATGGATGTTGCATCAACTATTCCATTTGATGCAATCGGATACTTAGTCACTGGCACAACCAAGTTAAATCTCACTTGTAATATCTTAGGATTGCTTAGATTTTGGCGACTCCGACGCGTCAAACACCTCTTTACAAGGTAGAGAAATTCTCTGTGACTCCATGTCATGTCTCTGATCAAAACGTTTTTGAGAAAGTGACTAAAAGATCCCATTTTTTCGTGTTGTTTCAGACTCGAGAAGGATATTAGATACAGCTATTTCTGGATTCGTTGTCTTCGACTTGTATCCGTGAGTAAAGATAATCAGAAGTTGAAAACATAATCATATCTTTAGATGTTGTAGTTGCAGAACATGATGAGATTTGAGTATTTTGCAGGTGACAATGTTTCTAGTGCATTGTGCGGGATGCATGTATTACCTAATTGCAGACAGATATCCACACCAAGGAAAGACATGGACCAACGCAATCCCCAATTTCACAGAGACAAGTCTTTCCATTAGATACATTGCAGCCATTTATTGGTCTATTACAACAATGACCACTGTGGGATATGGAGATTTTCATGCAAGCAACACTGTTGAAATGACATTCATTACAGCTTATATGCTGTTTAATCTCGGCCTTACCGCTTATCTTATTGGTAACATGACTAATTTGGTCGTGGAAGGGACTCGTCGTACCATGGAATTTGTGATTTCTCAAGCTCTAACTCTTTGGTTATACACAAGATTTGTTCTGTTTCTATTTGTATTGTCTTCTTATGGAAGGAAGGTCTTGTTGTTGTTGTTGTTGTTTTGGTGTAGAGGAATAGCATTGAAGCAGCGTCAAACTTTGTTAACAGAAACCGATTGCCTCCTAGATTGAAAGACCAGATATTGGCTTACATGTGTTTGAGGTTTAAAGCAGAGAGCTTGAATCAGCAACATCTCATTGATCAGCTCCCAAAGTCTATCTACAAAAGCATTTGTCAACATCTTTTTCTTCCATCTGTGGAAAAAGTTTACCTCTTTAAAGGCGTCTCTAGGGAAATACTTCTTCTCCTGGTGAGTTATTCTGTTGACATGATTTCGTATTAACAGGATTCATCAGGATTGTTGGCTGAACAGAGATTTTTGTGTTGGATTGATTAGGTTTCAAAAATGAAGGCTGAGTATATACCACCAAGAGAGGATGTCATTATGCAGAATGAAGCACCAGATGATGTTTACATAATTGTATCCGGAGAAGTTGAGATCATCGACTCAGAAACGGAGAGAGAGTGTGTGTTAGGCACTCTACGTTGTGGAGACATATTTGGAGAAGTTGGAGCACTTTGTTGCAGGCCACAAAGCTACACTTTTCAGACAAAATCATTGTCACAACTTCTTCGGCTCAAAACATCTTTTCTTATTGAGACAATGCATATTAAACAACAAGACAATGCCACAATACTGAAGAACTTCCTCCAGCATCACAAAAAGCTGAATGATATAGGCATTGGTGATCTAACAACGAGTCCACAAAATGGAGAAAACAACGGCGTTATCCCCCCTAACATTGCCTCAAATCTGATCACTGTTGTAGCCACAGGCAATGCAGCTCTTCTTGATGAGCTTCTTAAGGCTAAGTTAAGCCCTGACATTACAGATTCCAAAGGAAAAACTCCACTGGTAACGCTTTGCTTTTTCACCAAAAACCATTTCAAACCCTTTTACTTGTCATCATCATTCATCATTGTCATTAAATCCTCATCTTTCTATTCATGTTTTCTCAGCATATAGCAGCTTTAAGAGGATATGAAGATTGTGTTTTGGTGCTTCTAAAGCACGGATGCAACATTCATGTAAGAGGTAAACACTTCATACTTGAGAACCAAGTTATGTTTTATATTTTATGTTTTATAAATATGTTCTAAGCACAAACTTCGTAAAATTACTACTATTGCAGATGTGAGTGGTAACACGGCTCTATGGGAAGCAATCTTATCGAAGCATTATACTATATTCAAGATCCTTTATCATTTCGCAGCGATATCGGATCCACACATAGCTGGAGATCTTTTATGTGAAGCAGTGAGACAGAACAATGTAGAAGTGATGCATGATCTTCTGAAACAGGGGCTTAATACCAACACAGAGAATAACCATGGCTTCACACCTATGCAAGTGGCTATGGCGGAGAATCAAATGGACATGGTGAATCTCCTGACGAAGAACGGTGCAGATGTTATCGGTGTCACACCATTGGAGAAGTTAAGAGTGGTGGAAGAGGAAGAAGAAGGAGGAAGAGGAAGAGTGAGTATTTACAGAGGCCATCCATTAGAGAGGCTAGAAAGAAACTGCAATGAAGCCGGGAAGCTTATTCTGCTTCCTCCTTCATTTGATGACCTCAAGAGAATTGCAGGTTAAAAAAAAACTCTAATTACTGACCGGTTATATTGGGAAATCAAAGAACCGGGATCCGGATTTAATTTTGGTCTGGCCGGTTCTGGTTCTCATATACCAAACACTAACTCACGTTTTGGGGTCTTTGTCTTGAACCGGTTCTGTCTGGTTTTGATTTATTACACTAACCGGGTCGGTTTGTTCAATTTAAATTTAAATTTGTTTTGTGTGAATAAAACAGGAGAGAAATTTGGGTTTGATGGAAGTGAGAGGATGATGGTGACAAATGAAGATGGAGCTGAGATTGACAGTATTGAAGTGATTAGAGACAATGACAAACTCTACTTTGTGGAAACTATATTAATTTAGCAAACGAGTATGCGATAAGATCAAGTGTAATTGTAATTTCCATGTGATATATTTTTATATGCGTCCATTAAAGTGGAATGTAACATATATTCTTGCTGAAGAAGAGTAAGAAACGAATTAAGACAAATAGAAAAAGGTCTTAAATTGATATACCAAAATAATAAATTCAAACTTCATGCACTACTGTACCAACATTTACAACAAGGTTTAGTATTTTCATACATGAAAATGTGACGTGACTGTTGTAGTAGTATCAGTATCACATGGCTATGAATTTTAGTTTGTATATTCAGTTAGGAACATAATTTTGCTTGAGGTCGTACTCGTACACGTTGTTTTGTTTGGAAGTGAAGAAATTTATTCTTTGGTGTTATGGACTAGTCGATAAGATGAATACAGAATGATCCACGTGAACATCACGTGAATCATAATATTTTATGATATTTCTTTGTCAATGAATCCATTACATGATACGACTTTTTGCAGCACTTTATGTAATTCCAAACCCTACCTTGCATTTTTACTAATTCAACTCTAATTTATCTTGGGTTTAAATACGTATATCTATAAGAACAAAAATGTTCCAAAAGATTTCTAGGACGTGTCTAGAGTATTCTCTCGACAACCTGCAATCCACCGATAAAATATTTTTTCTGTGTATTCAAATAAACTATAAACATAAACGTATAAAGATAAATAGGAAAATATGTTTTACTTTCGCATAATAGAAGAATCAAACCTACAAACTTACAAACTCTTTAAAATTTTAGGTTCATCCCCTATTACTTAATCACCAAAATTTTGTCAAGGAACACATATTTTACGATTTTAATTTAAGTAGAATGGATTTTTTTATATTGTAAATGTAATTTTAACTTTTTAGAAAGTAATAAAGGAATAGAAATTGTAGATACACGTTTTGTTGAACTGTTTTTTGTTTCTGAAGTGAATAGATGTTTGTAAAGTTAGTTCAAATGATCAGATATAAAATGGCCAAGAACATAGAACCAAAATAACATTCAAAGATATCCTTAGATTTGTGATAAGTCTTTCAACAATATATAATAAAAAGTGATTAGTTTTGAATAATTTTGAAAGATATAACTCAATGACAACAAAAATCCATAAAGATGATCTAAGAAGAGAAAGCACTCCGTGTGAAATAATTGACCAAATTTTAATTCGTCTAGCATTTAATAATAACATAAAATCAGTTTATATAATAATGTAATAAAAGTGAAGTAAAAATATGTGTGATAGTGAAAAGGTAAAGAGAAAAGGAGGTAAAGTCGTAACATGGAGGCAGTGTACGGATGGAGAAATCAGAAAAGACCTCAAATACCAAATCTATGTAACGTCGAAAGTTGTGTGCAGAGAGATACCAGGACAAGGTTACTTATGACATTTCACATATAAAAATAGACCCCACGTCATTAATGAGTGTGAGATAATGTTATCCGTCACATGGCCTTACTTTATCTATGTCTGTCTCCACCCTCTAACCAACCAACAAATCTCTTTCTTATTTTTGTTAAATTCACAATCTAATTTTTCCTCAAAACTTTCATATAAAACACCATAATTATATAAATTATTATTTTTATTCAGTTTCTCCCACCTCACAATTTACAAATTTAACAATTCCTAAAAAATACATGAAATTTCAATTTCTCACAAATGTAAACTAAAACTGATCAAACCGTAATTGTGTACTAAATCTGATTAAACCCGTTTTCATTACAATAAATCGTGATTTTGACATATTTATTTTTTGCTTAACCCGATTCGGATTAAAAACTCAAATCCTCAATTCTTTCTAATCCTAACTATCGCAAACGAAAAATCTCTCAACAAATTCGAACCCTTTCGTTTATTTCTTCTCGTTCAATCTCGTTATATTTGTTTCATCGATGGAGTCAGTGGAGGTTGTCGAGTACATCGATGTGCCTGTTTTCGCAGATCCAACTCATAGAGAAGAAGAAGCCATGCGAGATGATATACGAGAAAGAAATAATTTCAAAATCATTCAAATGCTTTATGGGTTTGTCGGCGACCCTCATGTGAACGAGAATGTCATACCTGACAGTGAGAGCATAGAAGAGGAAGAAGAAATTCGAGGACCTGCAAAACTTAATGTGAGAGGTGACAACTTGTACAAGGGACAAAGATTCTTCAATGGCTTAGCATTTAAGGAATCGATACTTGATCACGCTCTCAGTCAGGGCATAATATCAAGCAGTAGAGGTTTTATCAAATAAGCTTGCTTTTAAGTGTATGGAATATGCATGTAACTAGGGTGTGTATTGCTTCATTAAGGACGATGCTCAATGTTCGATGCTCAAAGTTCTTGTCTTAAGCACTTTGTTTTTAGATAAAATAAGAGAGAAACCAAATTATTTCTTGTATGTGAAAATAGAAATATTGGTTTTTGAAAATAGGGAATCAAGGTATCTAGGCCTAAATGTCAAGCACCTAGAAATAGGGTTTTGTTGTGGATTGCGAGAGAGTACGATAAGCAGTTTGAGTGTTTATGTGATTATGGAGCAGAGATTTTGAACTCTAATCCTAATTCATTTGTTGTTATTAAGACCATAAATGATAAAAGTTTGGATGTCTTCCATAGGTTTTACATTTATCTTGATGTTTTAAGAAACACATGAAGAGAAACATGTATGCCTCTTATAGGTGTTGATGTTTGCTTCATGAGGTCTAAGATGAAAGGGCAGTTACTAGTTGGTACATGGAGAGATGGTAACAATTCTGTATACTCTGTAGAATGGGCAGTTGTACAAAAAGAGAACACAAACAACTTGTTCTGATTTTTGGAAAAAATTGGAGACGATTTGGTCTTAGGCAATGGTGATCGATACATAATAGTATGAGATCATCAAAAGGTAATGTTCTAATACAATTTCTAATGTATTTTTGATAATGTTCTAATACATTTGTTGCTTGATTTTTGATCTATTTTTGATAACCAGTTGATTTGTTTTGTTGTAGGGATTGATTAGAGCAGTGTAAATGGTAATGACAAACAGAGAGCATATGCTATGTGTGAGGCACATTTATGCTAATCTGAAAAGCAAAGGTCATGGGAAGAAAACATAGATGAAACCGTTCATCTGGAATCTTGCATGGAGTTATAGCGAGGCAGAGTATGCGGTTAATTTAAGGCATCTGGATGCGTATGACTTGGATGTCTATGCAGATGAGTTGGCTGAAAATCCAAGGTCTTGGTGTCGATGTTTCTACAGACTTGGACCTCACTATGAAGATGTTGAGAACAATTCAGTTGAATCATTCAACAACACTATCGTGAAGTCGAGGGAAAGACCTATAGTTCTTATGTTGGAAATTATACTTAGACAAGCAATAATGTGGATCAAGAAGAGGGATTTGATATCTTTAGCACATATTGGTAAGTGCACTCTATATGTCGAGGATTTGCTAGCAAGAACTCATGATTTGGTTGGATATTCTAGAGTGCACATGAGCACCAATCATATCTTCGAGGTTGTGTCAGCTGGTTGTTCTTACAATGTCAACCTCGATTGTAGAGCATGTTCTTGCAGGAAATACGACATCACTGGAGTACGTTGCGACTATGCGTATGCAGTCACCATGAGCTGAAAATTTAAGGTTGAAAACTATGTTTCTCATTGGTTTCGAACAACTATGTGGGTAAAAACTTACAGCAATGAAATCACACCTCCAAGAGGGGAAAAGTTCTTTCCAGAGACAACATATGGAGTCATTCATAAGCCTCCAATACCGACACAAATTGGACGTAAGAAGAAGAGTAAGAAGGAGAAGAGAATGAAGGGAAAAAATGAGTCTCCGACTAAAAAGAATGAAGTGAAGCAACAGACCATGGACTATAACATTTGTGGAGGAGCCAACCATAACTCACATTTTCATAAACCAATAAAGAATGCACAGTCTCGGGTTCAATCTCATGTATTGTCCCATTTCAATTTACTCAATTCTCATGCATTTATTTGAGTTTCTCACAATTTTGTTACATTGTTATGTAGGTCGAACGTGGTCAATCTTCTCAGGCACAATCATCACAAGAGACTACATCACAAAGTTGAATTGGAAGTGGTAAATTAACTAGAAGACTAAGTATAATGAGATGACTTAATTAGAGGTCTTTTGATATTATATTTTTGAGCTCTATATGTTAAACTCATATGATCCACTAATCAGTTTTTAGATGTTATTATTGGCTATGTAGTTTTTATGGTTATGACATCTTAAGCGTTAATCATTTATCTCCATTTTAGTGCATTGTTAATGGCTTCGAAACCTACCCAATGCTTTGTTTTGTCAATAGTTTTGTCTCATAACACCATTTAGGTACAATGTCTCATAATGCCAAAGCATCTTTGGTCTCAACATCAAAACATGCAAGCATCACTTTTCTCCAAAATACATATGATAAGCATATGTGGTCTCAATGTCTTATAAAAGTAAGAAATACACTACATATGACTCAGACTAAGAACTTAATAATCAACATCAAAGCAAACAATACATAACAACATACGACTATCACTTTCTTTGTCTTCCACTCATATTCATCAAGCATAAACTCAACATTTTCTAATATTTGAGTCTCCATCTTAATTAGCTATCTCCAAAACTCATTTTTTACTCCTCAATTGAGTTGAACAATCTCTCTACCTTAGTCATGAGAACTTCGTCCTCCCATAGAAAGACATAATTGTCATTAGCAAGGTACAAGAAAATTCAATACATTAATACATCCTTTGTCTTCAATACATCAATACATCCATTAGCAAGCTACAAGAACTCACCTTTTGAGTTACTGTTGAAGAACACCGATAATAAATTTGGTTTGGATTGTTAAGGGATTCAAAGTCTTGCTAGTAATCAAAGTTCCACACCAACACCTTTTTGGAATTCCGGCAACAAATACTTCTCCCCCACATTGTGCCATCGATGAACCATTGGAAACTCTTGTGTCGCACATTTTCACAATTCTGATTTTAGAAATTATGGTTAATGACTCAATTTGGGAGAAAAGTGAATATAGGTCGGGTTTTAACTGTGCTTGGGTCATGCAATATGTTCTGGTTTTACGAGTCCGCTGGGTCAACTTAGCAAACCAACGATGGGGAAAAATCAAACTTGTAAACTATAAGGGAAAAGTTTCAAGGGAAAATTAAATTAGGATAATAATTTGTGTAATTTTTGAGGAAAACGAGACCAATCATTTCTGGATTTTTTAAAACTTTTACTTTTACTTGTTTTTATTGTTATTTAGTTGAAGATTTGTTGAATGTCTATTTTAAATTTTGTAAGAATATTGAATTTTTTATTTATTAGTATTAAAGTACAATCAACCGGTCTATTAGATTAATTCTTACATAGATAATAAAATATAATTTTAAAGTGTGATAATGTACATTTAATGTCTATCACTGGATCAAAATCAAATTCTTTAACGAATATAATAAGTTTAGATTTGGTTTCTAAAGTTTGTGAGATATTTATTTTAGTCTTGGTAGCATAGTTTTGAAAGTGTATTAAAAAACAAAAGAAACATCTAAAACTAGTATAAATCATAGCCACTGGTGAGCATTAATGCTCCAACAGAAAAAGCTAAACAATCTGTGCAAAAAGCGTTTAATACGTATGGGTCCCATTAAACCACACCCCATTCTTGATTTCTTGTATTAATAGGCCTTATTTTGGCCCTTTTACGTCTTCTGGCTCTCTTTAATCCCTTTTTTTCCATTAATATATCTTCTTTTTTACTTTATATTTGTTTATATAATAGTGTTGCAGAGTGCAAACATAACATATCTTGGCAAGATTACTAGGCAAGACAAAAGAAACATAACAGAACAAAAGAATAAAATCATTCCCCAATCAAAATAAAAATATCAACATACATAATTAATTTTATCCTTCAGAAACTTGATTAAAAAATGTTGGAAATTATATAAACCAAATAAATGGTAAAGACTAAATAGACTGCGTGTACGTCGGTGATATAGTTGTTGTATCTAACACTTGAACAATACTCGTAAGTAATGTTTTTTTGTTAAATAAAAGCCCCAAGTATATTAGCTATTTTGAGATTTTTTTTCCATAAAATGCGGTCGAGGAATGTGGTTCGTACGTCTGAAGTCTTAACTATATTAATCAATTAAAGTAATGATTGAAAAATCACATGATGGATAAATGATTAAATTTTGAAGTTTTTCGAAACTTTTGATATCATACAACATATATATGAACCAAAAAGTATTTGTGAAAATTAAGAAACGAAAATGTAAAATGAAAAAAGTTTTAAGGTTCCATGTAATAATAATTGCAGAAGATATTAAACAGGAAAAAAGGTCAACTTCGGTTTAGAGATTATATTCTTGTAATCCATAAAGTTTTGAAATTTATTTTGCTATTTTCTCGGGAAACATTCATCAAGAGATCGAAAAATATCAAGTTTCCATGGGTCCATGAATAAAGTTGAGTGGAATGTATATTCTAATCTCCGCCTCGTATTTTTGTTTGTTTAAATAAATTTAACAAGTGCCGAGGACATGTGACCCAGTTGTGTAGTCACTTTACAAATCCTCAAGGCACCAGAGATCGAACCCCCTACCTGCAGTAGTAGGAGGGGATTTAAAAGTCAGTACGCTAGTTGACAAAAAAAATAAATAAATAAATTTAACAAGTGATCTAAGAAATATAAATTAAAAACCAACAATAATAATATTTTCTTCTTATATATATCATTTGAAAAATGTAGTAAAGGAAATAAAATTAGGATACCATTACACCCTCAGACAAATATCCTAAAATACAATCAAACTAGATTTTGTTTGATCAAAATGATATGTTATGATTTAAAAAGCAAAAGAAAAGGATATGTTACCTATATAACTTAAAAGTAAACTAATAAGCATTACATTGCTAGAGGAATCTAATAGTGGAGTTGGTTTTCTGATTACGGATTTGGCAATTAGCATCTAACTAAAGACTAGGATTTGGTGAGGCCTGTCCCTTAAATTGTAGAAATAGCAAATATATTATATAATTACTCAAAATCAAGTTTGGTGAAGATAGTTAATGAGTCGGGTGGTGTATGGATGTAGAAGAGACATAAAGCTCCCCGGGGGTTGTGGATTTATTTGATTTATTTATGGTAATTTAAAGATCAAATAAATTACAAAGTACTTCAAAGACAAAACAACCAATTGTAAACACAAGACAAATGTTAATGATCACATATATAATGGTTTTACTATGTACACAACAGTTCATTTATGTGTTAGTACTAACTATTGTTGCATTTGATCATGAGTCACAATGTGACCAAACACATGCAAGTTTATTTAGTGTAATGATACACCAATGATTTTTCCTACTTTTTATGCATACACATATTTTATATATTAAAATAGAAAACATTTTCATTCTAAATGTACTATAAACTTTATAATAAAATTAATATATTATTTGTAACAGCTCCTAAAAATATTTGTAAGATAGGTTTTGTTATAAATCAAAACTAGTAATAGTTTAAATATATATAAAAACTCTAAAAATAACTTTGTCTTAAGTATATAAATTACTATGTCTTAATATATATTATAATGTATTAATTCAAAAATAGAACATTAATAGATTTGAGGTGAATTTAGTTATTAATTTTTATATAAACATCTAAAATTAATAAAAATTTAAAAGAAAAGATTTTAAAAAAGCTAAAAGTTAAAAAAATTATATTGGGTACAAATTTGCTTATTGTTTCAGTTCAGCTTTAGATTTGGTTTTCCAACTACGTTGATTTATAACCATTATGATATTTTCTCGGGATCGGTTTATCAAATTTGATATTATTTTAAAGATATTTGGATATTTTTTTGAGAGAGAGTTCGATTTGGTATATATCAAGTTCTGGTTCTCGTATTTTTATATAAAAATTTAAAACTAAAAAAGATTTAATAGAAAAAACTTACAATGTTGGGTTATTGATTTGATTCAAGTTAAGCTTTGGTTTGGTTTGTCAAATACATAGATTTAAGATCAATTGAGATATCTTGTCGGGGTCGGTTTATCTAATTTTGGTTGATTTCGGTATGGGTTTCAGATTTCTAAAATAACATCTAAAAATTAATTTTTAAAATATCAACACGAGTCTAGAAAACAAAATTAACACAATTGAAAATAAACAATCAAATTCTACATTATAGTATAGTATGGGTATAATTTTAATATATTAAATATTTTATCTGTAAATTAATGACATGATCAAGGTCTAGTTATGTTATAGGCTCTCTATCAAAACGTTAAACGATAAAATACTGTTTCAGTTTTGCCATTTCCAAATATAGTGGGTCTTGTTCCTATAGTTATATATGTAATTTAGTTTGTCAATCTGTTTCGCGTGAAGTTTTGCCATCAATTTGAGTTCTATATAATCACAAGTGTTTTTTTTATTTTGGTTTGGGTAGTAAAATTTTTAGGTCTTTATGTTCAAGTGTTTTTTTTGTCTACTAGCTAATAGCTTTAAAACTCCACTCTTATTATTGTACTAAGATGATATGACCCGAGATTTAATAATTTGTGAAGTGACGATACTATTAGGTAAACCTAATGTCGGTATGTCTAAATGTAGTTTTTCTAAAGTTTTATATATTAGTTTTTTTTGTGAGAGCGTACTCAAATGGTTTTTTTATCTTATGCTTGTCTATGTATTCGAACTGAACTATGTATTTCAGTCCAATTTTAATATAACTAAGATGATAAAAAGAAATGAAGTGATGAATTAGAGGTATTTTTCCAGAAAAAAAAAACCACAAGTCCCTATCATATATCTCAAATTTTAATGATGAATATAAAACATTATTGTATTTAGAGAAAAAAAGGAATAATATTTGGTACATAATTTTCCGTCATTTATGTAGAAGTCTGCATATATGGTTCAGAGACTGCACCTGCTCATCATCTTTCTCTCTCTCTCTGTAAACATTCATTTATTTATTATCTTCAACCTTCCAAATTCTCTCTCTCTCTTTGCAACATGGATAGTCCGACGAGTATACGCAGTAAACCACCACCGGAGATTCTCTCTCCATGCGGTAGCCAACGACGGAGAAGTAGCTGCGACTCTAATCAACCGGAATTCGAGTTCTGGCGTCTTACCAACACTTCATTTCCTCTACCTGATTCAGATCTTATTTCCGCTGACGAGCTTTTTCACGATGGAGTTCTTCTTCCGCTTCAGCTCCTTTCTGTAAAATCCGAGTCTCAATCTGACCCAAATGTCTCGGAATGTAAACCGGATTTATCTCCTTCGGTTGTTACTTTGATTAGCGAGCAAAAAACCGAAGTTGAACTCGGTTTAGGATCCGAGTTGACCCGGGAAACAACGGTTTCGAAACGGTGGAGAGATATTTTTAAAAAGAGCGAAAGTAAACCGGCGGGGAAGAAAGAAAAAGTGAAAGAGAATAAGAAGAAGGAGAAGAAAACCGGGTCCGGTCCAGGTTCCGGTTCGGGTTCAGGAGCGGAGCTAAACATTAACATTTGGCCGTTTTCACGAAGCAGATCCGCTGGGAACAACGTGACCCGACCCAGAATGTCATTTAGAGCTCCGACAAGAAAAGTCAGCAGCGCGCCGTGTTCACGAAGCAACTCAACCGGAGAATCCAAATCGAGAAAGTGGCCAAGCAGTCCCGGTCGTAACGGCGTGCATCTTGGTCGAAGCAGCCCGGTTTGGCAAGTCAGGCGTGGAAGTGGAGCTCCGACGGGTAAAACAACACCCGAGCCAACGGGTCGGGTTGTGGGTAAAAAGGAAAATCCCGAGACGCGTAGGGGTAAAACAGTAATCGAAAGTAATAAAGCAAAAGTCATAAATTTGAACGTGCCTATGTGCATCGGTTATCGGAACCGGTTAAGCTGCAGAACCGACGAGAGTGGTAATGGTGACATTGGGAGTGATAATAAGACTGCCAGTGTTAATCATCCTAATCCTAATGGTTTATTTGGCTTTCGTAATCTCTTTGTTAAGAAAGTTCATTGACTTTTTTTAGTTTTTAATCTTATAGTAATCTTGTAAATGTGTTATGAAAAACCCTCTTAATAATAGTCTCGAGGGTCCATTTCTTTTTCTTAATTGCTACTTTGGCTGTTAGTACGATGTGTATTCAGGCAGATTTTCTTATTTGCTTATAATATAAACCATGTAAATTATGAATTCATGTTTTATTTATTATTGATATGTAACTACTTGTCTCTATTATTATTGGTTGGTTTTTATTATTGGAATATTTGTTGTCACAAGACTGCCAATATATTGAAGATAATTGGTCTTTGGTGAGGGGAAACAGATTCTAAATTTACTCCAAGAAAAAGTGAAAGGTATTGGGAAATAACTTGTGGAAGCAAATTCCAGATCGTATTCACATGGGTTTACAAGGATCAAAACCTTTACTTTTTAGGCTCCTTTGATAGTTTCAAAATCTTCGATTTCTTTTTGAGGGGTTACACAATAGATTTACCAAACTATTTTGTTAAACGGTGTTGCAACAAAACTTGTAAGGTTCAGTTGATAACTCCACTAGAAAAAGACGTTAAAAAATTAGCGATTGTGAAGTAAACGATCACAGAGAAGACCTTTAGAATGAAGGAACTATTGACTAGAACCGGACCTGAAATATTTGGGACCCGTAACTTCTGAAACTATTTTGATTGAGGTTACATATGAGGCCTTTAGTCACAGTAATATAGTCAGGAGATGTTCTCAAATCTCAAGTTTGAAACAAAATTTAAGACCAGCTGGTTATTCTTTTCCTTTTCAGTCTACAAGGTTGATTCACCGGCGTTTTAAATGTGTTTATTTTTTGGATTACAAGACAAATTGTTTTGGAGATGCACAACGTTGCACTATTTTAATACATTTCATTGGTACTCATGAGAATAACACCGATGATATCTTTCTTATTGATTTCAAGGCATAGAAGATGGAGCCACTGTGCACGTTTGATTGTTCCCCAGTCAAGTTTTCTAGTGTCCGATGGTTCTTACAAGTTTCACACAATCATATGATTGATCTCAACTTGGATGTATTGATTCCTTTGTTACAGAATTTGGTTACGAATGAGTTCACTTTTGCTGTTGATATATGGGCCTCTTCGGCCCAAGCAAGCCTCGATGGTTATCACTTATATATCTATGTTATGTTGTTTCTAAGACCACCATTATCAAAAGTTTTTTAAGGGTTTCTTAACTTATTCTATTATTAAAAATTTAAGAAACTATTCTTATTTAAGAAATTCTTTAATGGATTTCTTAACTTATTTTATTATTTTATTATTAAAATATATTTTTTAACTCATTTTTTCTCATATATAATTATTTAATAATATTTAAGAAACTCTAGTAAGAACTCTCCAATAATGTTGCTCTAAACTCACTTTTTGTTACCAGTTACAATAATAATAGTAATAAAAAACACTAGAATCTCAACATTTTCAGGGTGATTTAGGTATTTTGATAGATAAAGGAGATGGGATAAAAGACTAAACAACTAGTAGTATTCAAAACATACACACAAGCCTAGCACAACTTCACTTTACCTTTGACATAGACTTTTGTGTTTTAGTTCAAGTTGGATTTTGCTAAGGAAACTCATTTCTCTGGCATTCATTACAGAACCACCCATCTCTCAAGTCTCAACCGACATAACAAAAGAAAAAACTATTCTTAGTTGACCTTTGACTTTGACTTATGTTGTTTCAACTTTCAAGTCAATGAGTTCCAGAAAATCAGGTTAAGTTGGAGTAATCCCAACAAAACTAAACTCTTCTCCCTGCATCCATTACATAAACCATTAATTGTTAGATTGTTATGTTTCACTAGTGCTAACTTTAATTAACCGTGAAGGGGTTTTGAGTTTGATTAATTAACCTTGAAGTATAAGACTCGTGTTCTTCATCTTCTGATCTCTTCCTCTTCCTCCGTGCCGGACGTTTCTTCTGCAGCACCATCCGAGTCAACTCCATCTCCATTTTCATCTTTCTCTTCTCAGCTTCCCCCACCTCGCTGCTTCACGAGCTTTTATCATCTCCATCTCTGCGAATTCCGTTTGAAGCATCGAATCGGACAAGACTCGTTTGATCGCCGACAGTATCGACGAGGTTGTCGTCGAGTCAGAGCTCCGATTCGGCTCGGTCCAGGAGTTGAAACTCGAGTTTGACTCAGTCTTTGAGTCGGAGCTATGAGGATCATCGGAGCCATCTTTACCCGACAAGACACTGTCGGTGGTATTATTCTCCGATGATGAGGCCGTCGGAGGTTTGGCTCCGGGGGAGATTCGCCGACTACCCATGAAATGTGTGTGAGTGATCGGTTTTGTAAATCTGAGCAGAGAGAGACAGTGGAACATGGGTTTATGTTGTTTGGTTTGATTCTTTCAATTTTAAAACTAATTAGACTAAAGTAGTTCCACTTTCGATTAAAGACCACTTTATTCCACTTTGAAAGTCTACCAAAGCTGTTCATAGATTTACTAATTTCGTATAAAACCATTTTATTGCCTTTTTTTATTCGCAGTCATAATAGTAAGAATTAAGATTGATATTTCAGAAAAAATTAAATACCATGATTACCTTAAACCAGAGAACAGCTTAAGGTTTAATGTGGCAGAAGAAGAACTGAGTATTTCATCCAAGTTATAAGCTTTAAGTTTTCATATGCATTTTATAGCGAGATTACTGAAAATATGCAACAAAATTGTTCAATCGGAGTTTGTGTTTAGTAAAACACAATTGTTATATGACTTTTCTAACAAATAATTTAAATAAATAAACTATTGTTATATGACCGTTTGGTAATATCAAAATATCATTAACTTTGATTTCAATATTCATGTTATTGGTGAGCCAAACTGGTATGTTTTTGGACGTACAAAAACCTGTGATTAATTTAGTTTCATTCACTAATGTTTTTTTCATCAAATACCAAAACCGATGATTATTTGAATAGATTATTAGTAATTTTTTTTGCCGAAAGATTAACAGGCGTGGTACCATTATAGATTTTAAATATAACGTATGAGCTTTTGTCAGTATGGCTCAATTTTAAATATACTCAATGATAATATAAACAAACTTGGAAGTGCACTGATAATTAAAATAAATATTGTTTGGTTTCTTCACTATTAGGATATAAAATATGAATAATTTTTAATTTTGTTTTACTTTTATCTGATATTTCCATCCAAAATTTCAAAACTGAAGTAAATTTTTTGAAATTGGTCCACATTTTCCCATACTACGGTTTTTTTCTGGTTCAGAAAAATATAAACATAAATCCAAAATAGTTATTTGACCAAGAAAAAAAGGAGAAGAAAAAGGGGCAAAAAAATAAATTGGGCTTCTCAACAGTAAAACTCCCAAATTGCAGATGACTCATCTTCTTCACCTGGAGAGAATCTAGGGTTCCAGATTTACTCTTCCTTTTCCTCTCTTCTTCTTCTCTAACTCAGAATTCTTGTTCTTCTCCTTCTTCCTCTTCCAATCGTACTCTACATCTTCATCTTCTTGAAGGTACGGAAACCAAATAAACCCTAGCAAAATTCCGGTTTACCAGTGTTTGAAAAATCTTAGCTTTCATGGCAAAAACTCGACCTGGTGTCGCCTCAAAAACTAAGCCGGGAAGGAAGGAGCTGGACTCTTATACCATCAAGGGCACCAACAAAATTGTGAGAGGTAAATCTCACATCAGCTCTTATCCTTACTTGTTTAATTATACGTTCTTCTGCATGTTTTTGGCATTTGAGTGTTCGAGTATAGGTCTATTAAGGAAGGGATTGCTCCAAATTTTAGTTATGGAGTCTGTAACGTTCAATGTCTGCTTCAATGTTATAGATGCACTCTCGTTTATGCAACGGTTAAATATTGTCATATTGGTAGCTCTATTTTTTCAGAATGCAGATGCATATTAGTGAGTTGTTCTGATTTGGGCTTTCTTTAATGTAAATTTCCTTAATTTCTTCCAAGTTTTTGGTCTCTGTGAAAGAAAATATTTAGCTAGTTAACTGTGAAACATGAACTATTTCTTTTGTTTGGTTTGTTACATGACTTCGTTTTACTCATATCTATCATATACATTGTAGCTCGTTATGTGTGTTTATGCAAAATGTGTGCTTTCACATGCGAAATATGTTTCATTTACTTTAGAATTCTGGTCATTTGTGGTTACTAGGTGAATAAGATTGATGGTATACTTCTATCTGCAATCCCTACTAATATCTGTTCATTGGAATCATCTTATGGTGTTTGTAAGTGTATATGAGATAATGCCAATTAGATATGTCGCGAGATTCATATCTATGTAGTAATTTTGGGCTTGATGAGCTTTGCAGCGGGAGATTGTGTGTTGATGCGTCCATATGATGCCGGTAAACCACCATATGTGGCCCGTGTTGAGAAGATTGAAGCAGATGCCAGGAACAATGTGAAGGTGCACTGTCAATGGTATTACCGTCCTGAAGAGTCCCTTGGTGGCAGAAGACAGTTTCATGGAGCTAAAGAGCTTTTCTTATCTGACCATTTTGATGTTCAAAGCGCACACACCATTGAGGGAAAGTGCATCGTTCACACCTTCAAAAACTACACGAGGCTTGAAAACGTTGGTGCGGAGGATTATTATTGTAGATTCGAGTACAAGGCTGCTACTGGTGCGTTTACCCCTGATCGAGTTGCTGTGTAAGTAGATAAATAGTTATCAATATAGAAATACGTCTTCTTATTACCTGGAACATCCGTCATGGGTTGTTTTTTGGTTCTGAAGGTACTGCAAATGTGAAATGCCCTATAATCCTGATGATCTCATGGTGCAATGTGAAGGCTGCAAAGACTGGTAAATGTTTAAATTTGTCTATTTATTAAAATACTTACATTTGTTTGAACGGAATACAGACTTTAATTACTAATATTCTTTTCCTGGAATCATTGATAATAAGCATTGCAATTCGATGTTGTAGGTATCATCCTGCGTGTGTTGGCATGACGATTGAAGAAGCAAAAAAGCTTGATCACTTCGTGTGTGCTGAATGCAGTTCTGATGATGATGTCAAAAAGTCACAGAACGGGTTTACTTCATCTCCCGCTGATGATATCAAGGTCTGTTTGTCTAGTTTTATTCATTTTCTTAATAGTTGTTTTGATATCTTCATAACCTTGGCTTCTGCCACTCTGCATCCGTGTACTGTCATTGACTTCAATTTGAGGTCTGAGGTAATTTAGAAAACCAAATATATGCACCTGCTCGACAGTGCCTGATGAGTGGGGAATTACTAGTAAGATACAATGTGGATCTTGGTCCTGTCAGGATCCTCGGTTAACGTTCCTCCAAGTCTTGCTGCAAAACAATCTGTCTCTAAAGGTTATCAAAGATCCAATTTGTAAAGCTTCTGCTCCCATGCTTTTAGGCATTCTGTAGATATCGGAGTCAGAAATCCATGTGACTATCACCGGAGAAAAATGATTTTCAAGAACCACTTTGCTCCACAATTTTTTTAGCTTCTGGTTCTATATGTCTTTTGCTTTGAAAGCTTGTAGCTGATATTAAAAATGTTATTTTCAGGTGGAAACGAAGCGCAGAAAAAGATAATTGCAAGTTCTCGGGGATGAAAGTCACAGGGGAGTGTAAGTTATGACTTGGAAGCTCTTTGGTGCAGATTTTAGTAAGTTAGGGTTCTATCATCTTTGTCTGTCTTTGTCGTCGTTGTTGTGATGTCTGTCTGGTGCGTTCCAAAACTTAGAGAAATGTGAAAAATGGAGAGAGATCAGAGAGATGATGATGAAGATTATTGTGGCTGAGCCAGTTGTATAGACTTCTCCGTGGGGTTTAAGTTAACATTAGGTTTGTTTATTATGATATGTTGTTTTGTGTCTGATGAGAACAACAGACCAACATGAACAACGCTTTTGACTGAGTCCTTTCAACCAAGATTAACATCAGATCTATGGTCGCACTCTTCCTTAATCATGTTTCCATTTCCTTAAAGAATCAAACCACTTGACTAAATCAATCATTCACCAACAAAATTGCACTTGACGCAAAATTTGACTATAATATAGATGAAACAAAAGTCTCAGATTTGATTATTCGACAAAAACAAAAAGATGATCGCAACATTATGTACTTTTATCCTCAAAGAAATACACAAACATAAATTTCTTACTTTTTTTTGGTCCTGAACCCTGAGCTTTGTTTTACTTCTCTGTGGCATCTTTCGGATCAGATTCTCTCATGTATTCAGCGAACTCTCTTCCTCAGTGTTAGAGCTGCCTTGAGTCGATATTGGAGTAGCTTTGGATTATTCACTCAGAATGAGATTTCATTGTGCTCGTGTTCAGGTGTCCTGTAAGAAAATCCAGTATCATCACTAGATCTTCTTCTGATAACACTTGCCCTTTGAACCAATCTCACTAGTTGTTGCACCACCTCCGACATTGGAGGCCTGAACTCTGGTTCAGGCTAAGTTAACAAACAAACAAAACGGTTAATTTACTAAACAAGTTAAGTTTTGTTCATTTGATTTGGGATGGTAATTCACCTGAATACAGAGAGCAATGATATCTGCAAAACGCGACAATGACTTAGCTGGATACATGCCATTGAGAGAAGGATCAACCATTTTAGACAAAGCATCTATATCGTGCAGCTGTGGTGTAGACCATCTCACTAGTGATTGCTCTGCTCTCGTTCTTGAGCTATCAGACACACATACAGAAAGCAAGTATTACTCAAGGAAACTCAATCAATGGCTTTTGCTCAACATTAGCTACTGAAAACTGAAAAAGAAACCTGTCAAGAGGCTTCCGACCAGTTAAGAGCTCAAGCATGACTACTCCAAAAGTGTATACATCACTTTTCACGGTATAAACTCCCGACAATGCAAACTCTGGAGCGCTGTATCCAAATGAACCTACCACTTGAGTTGAAACCTGCTGACATATATAAACATGAGATGACTCAAAAAACGTTTCAACATCAGCTTAAATTTGATTCTTCCCGTTGTTATTACTTGTCTCTCAGTGTTGGGTGTTAAAGCAGCTAATCCACTGTCTGCTAAATGAGGATTAAGTTCTTCATCTAGCAATATGTTCGCCGACTTGAAGTTCCTATGTACAATTGACGGCAAGCAAACTTCATGCAAGTACCTGTTATATAAAAACAGAAAACTCTAGTTTAGTATGCATCTCGCTCACTAAAAAGTCTCGAAATAATCATAAAAAATGTTCACATACTCTAAAGCCTTGGCAGTCCCAAGTGCGACTTTAACACGTGCATTCCAAGTCAATGTCATGCTTCTATCATCATTCATATGAAGCATATCATCTAAATTCCCATTTCCGACATATTCATAGACCAGAAGACGTTGACCATGCTCGGTGCAGTATCCAACCAAAGGAACAATGTTTGGATGCCTCAAACGTGACATATTTGAAATGGCTTCCAAGAAATTATCTTCTTCTTGTAATGAAAGTGCTGCATTATCAATCTTCTTAACCACCATTATCTAGAAATAGGTTATACAGAAATTTAGTCCAGAGAAAAAGTATCGGCTTTGCTTAGTGTAGAAAACTCTCAAATTTGGAATTACCTTTCCATTGGGGAACTCCGCTCTATAGACACGGCCTAAAGAACCTTCACCGACGATATTTTCTTGACTGAAGCTGTTGGTTGCTACTTGCAGAGAGGAAACAGTGTATTGTGAAGCAGTGATTGGAGATCTCATCCTACTTATAGACCCATTTTTCATAACCCGATCAACAGTTACTTTTTCTGCAGGCGATGACTTCAAATCGGCAACAGATGCAACACTTTTTACCCTCTGCTCTTGGATCTCAGTTGTTGCATTAATTGGAAGACTTCTTTGAGAAACTCTTGTGTGTCCTCCAGCTCTCTTCTTTTTCTTGTGAAGGCATAAGTAAAGAACAAGTGCTATAATACCAGCAATAAATAGAGAACCAAACACTATTCCGGTGACAACTCCACCAGACAAACCCTTGCCAGAGTCTGAAGACTTTTCTTCAGTATCTTTATTGGATTTCTTAGAACCAGGTGGTTTCCCTTTTTTGCCAGGTCTTTCTGGCTGAGGTGAGGCAGGGGCGTTATCAAAGGAATTACCATCATATCTGTTTCATTCAGGAATGTCAAAGACATAACTTATAGGTCCTTAATTAAATTAAGAAATCTAAGTAGAGAAATTAACAGGTTGTTATGGAACACTTACATCAAGGTCTGAATAGAGCTAAGCTCCTTAGGTATGGATCCATTAAATTGATTATTTGCAACATTTCTGCCGGAAAACATATACAGTTAGTGTGATGGGGGAAATTACACATTTGTTTATTTTTCTACTTGAAATGCAACTTACAGAGTTTTCAAAGGCAAACTCGCAAGGACGTCAATGGAACCTGTCAACTGATTGTTCTGAACATAACTGTCACAAATGAAGATATCAGCATCATCAGGAAGTTCCTTGTGATCTTCTCAATTCTCGTTGCAATAAAGAAAGTTTGAAAACACTCACAGAACAGAAAGTTTGGACGCTGTACTTAAGGAACTCGGAAGATCGCCACTGAAGTTGTTGTGAGAAAGGTCCCTGTATAAAAGCAACAAGAGGTTGATGGAAACTGGCTCTGATAAGACTATGATAAAGAGATAGGTAAGGAATCTTACAAGGTTGTAAGTGACCTATGGTCGGCAAAAACATCTCCAATAGCCATTGAAAGTGAATTATCACTCACATTCCTAGACAATAACATTTCAGACTTTAATACATAAGGAAAAAATATGCTAAATCTCACAATCTATGGTTCAAGAATGGCAAACTCACATGAAAGAAAGAGAACCCATAGCAGATATGGAGTATGGAAGGTTACCACTAAAGTTGTTTCTCGCAAGATTTCTGCAATAAGTTTCTTTCAACTGTTAGTTTCAAACTGAATTCCGAGCCTAAATTCTCTAAGAGCACAGCTAAGAAAATGCAGCATTACAGGCTTGTGAGATTCGGTGGCAGTTGATATGGAAGTGTATCATGAATGCTGTTACCGCTAACATCCCTGGAACACAACGAAAAAGACCAAAGTTAGCGAATCAAAAACCTAAAACACACACAAAGATTAAACTAGCAAATACAGAAACAAATTAATTCCAAAGACAGTACAATTTTCTGAGTGACATTAGGTCTGAGAGCAAATATCCAAGAGTGCCAGAGACTCCTGAATCCGATATATCTCTGTTCGAATCACAACAAAAACAAGAAGACTATATAAGACATAACAGTATCATCAATGCAATGCAAGTACAAAAAGGTATATAAAAATGTGGTTCTTTACATAGAGACAACTGCTGAGCCCTCACAAGTAATCCCTTTCCATGACTCTCCACATGGATCTCCACCACCATTATTCCAATTGGTTAGCTGTGAAGGACTATTTAATGAAGTATACAAAACCTGAAGGGCTTGAACTGCAATAGACCAGTGAGAAGAGAACAACTCAGAAGTTTTAAAAAACCTCATCAAAGGATCTATCATAAAAAGAAGAAGAAAACTTTCAATTAATAAAGTCTTACAACTTTCCTTCTTGATCTAAAAAGTAAGTAAAGCACATTTGGGTAAAGAAGAAAGATCGTAAATTTGTTTTTTTTTCTACCAGCATTATAATATCCAGTTCCCCATCATTTTCCGGCGGTTTCTCAGGAGAAATCAACGGTGTCAAAATTATCAAATCTTCACTAATGTAAAATCTCTCTCTTTTTTTCTTAGCAACCAAACAGATTTTAGAAAGGGTTTATCTTTTGAATCTGAAGTCTCAGGTCCCAAATCATATGGATAAACCAAAGAGATAACGAAACGATCCGAACAGATGATCAACAATGAGGTAAAAGCAGAGAAGAAGAAAGTCACAGAACTCAATAAAAACCAATACTTTACCATCAGATGAATCAGTAATACAGCTAACAAGGGAAAATCCAGAGATCAAAGCGACTAATAGAAGCAAAACAGTAACCAACGCTTTATTTCCGGTAGCCATTTCTATGTCGGTGGTGATCAATTAAGTGCGTGGACTTCCATTGCTGAGAAACATTGCCATGGAAGCTTCAAAAGGAGGAAACAAAAAGGAAAGAGAGAAAAGACAGTAAAAGAGAGGAAGATGGTGGAGAGTAACAGTGTGTGTTGGGCATAGTAGTTAGAAGCATTGCCATTAAAGAAAGGGATAGGTAAAAAGAGAGAAAGAGAGAGATTTATGCCAAGCTTGGTCGAGTTATGAAGAAAGCGAAACTAATATTTTTCTCAATTTTAAATTCAGGTTTATTTTATAAGTGTCTCTTGTAGATTCATGTACATTAATTGTTAGAAACGTATTTAAGACTTCATTAAACTCAGAAGGGAAGAGTCTTTATAACACTGATTTTTTAATGATTTATATAATAAGTATTTCAATAATTTACGTATCTTATTACAAATGTATGTATGATTGAGATGAAACTGAATTTCATGATAATTGATCTGACTTATGTCTCATGTTTGTGTCGGTGGGAGTTTGGAATTTGCTTCCATTTTCTTCCACATATTAGATTGTTGAAGAATAATGTACTCTTTTCACTAGAAAAGGCTTATATTAAACAATCCGAAGAGGTTTGACAAAGAAAAAACAAATCTAATAAAACAACAAAGTTATAATATAAAAATCTAAACAAGAGAAACTACTATACTTTTGAGGAAACAAAACTAAAACCATAAAAACAGAAATTCAAAAAGTTACAATTTAAACTCAAAATAAAAGTAGAGATTAGTAGTTGTATAATCATTTTAATCGTATAATCTAATATAATTCTGTCAAAATTTTGTTAATAAGCATAATATGCATAGTAACATATAATTCTGCAACTTTTGTTCTGTCTAAAATTATAGAAAATAAAAAATTATTAGACAAAAAAATAGGTTTTAGTTATCTTTTTACCTAAATATCAAAAATAATAAGAAATAATGCATTTTCATTCACTTTTTTCCTAACGATTTCTTAACTTTATATTTGTACGAATGTTAGTAAATTAAGATGCACTCAACCAATACCTATATTTGTATAATTTATTTTAAAACGAAATGAAATTGCATCTATGATTGAGATTTTACAATATCATTAGATATTTTATGTATCATGAATGTATTAACACTAATAATAACAAATTGTAATAAATGTGTTTTACTTTTTATAATAATTATAAAATATCTTTTCAAATATTAAATATATGATTTCACTTTCTAAGAAAAGATATATATATATATATGATTTCATTTGATATATAATTATGCTTTTTAATGTTATAACTATTTATAATATACTAAAACTTATAAAAAAAATGTAATAGTTTTATATTAATAATATTAAATTATATTGTGTCTTTCAGTAAAACTTATCTAATCACCATCTGATTCTGAAAAAACTCATTCTAAATTTTTATTCTATAAATTTATTTTATTTCTGTTTTTAGACAATTATGCAATTTTACTAATTAGAACCAAAGTTTTAAAAGACATTCAAGCATCACAAAAGCCGAAGCAAAACAAATTCTTTCTATAATGAATGATGCACTACAAGATTGAAGAACATAAAACTATACCAAAAAAATAAAACTCATATTTTCTGGAATTGGTTAAATCCATTTTATGAATAATGTACTATATATTCATAAATAATTTAAAAATAATAAAAGTATTGTTTTAAAAAAGTATAGTAAATATTGGGGAATGAAATGCAACATTTGACTCGCCTTCTTTTTGGGCTATTTGCCTTTCGCTCTCAGTAATGTGCTTTTCCCAAGTACATCATAAATTGATCCTCTACATTTGTTCCTATCTTTAATTATCTTTAATTCTCGGGTGATTTACTAGATTAAACCGAAACTAAATGTTAATTATTGAAATAGAAAAAATGTTTGTAAATTACTAGAATATTATTTTTAATTTAATATATACCATTTTACCCTTTCTTAATGAAGAAAAAAAGTAATTACGAAAATGTCATTAATGAAATCTGCCACGTAAGCGATCAACTCTACCACACTAACAGAGTGCATTATAGTAGAGTTAGAGTTCCAGCGTAGTAGAGTTAAAGTATGCTTAATAGAGTTGGCATGAATGAAAATTCGTGTGTACTAGAGTTAGATTTCCAGCGTAGTAGAGTTGAAGTGTGCTTGATAGAGTTAGATTTCCAGCGTAATAGAGTTGATGTTTGCGCTCTAATCAACTCTACCGCACGAACATAGTGCAGTATGGTAGAGTTAGAGTTCCAACGTAGTAGAGTTAAAATATACTTAGTAGAGTTGACATGAATGAAAATTCGTGCGTAGTAGAGTTAGATTTCCAGCGTAGTAGAGTTGACGTGTGCTTGGTAAAATTAGATTTCCAGCGTAGTAGAGTTGATGTTTGCGCTCTAATTAACTCTACCACACGAACATAGTACAGTATGGTAGAGTTAGAGTTCCAGCGTAGTAGAGTTAAAGTATGCTTAGTAGAGTTGACATGAATGAAAATTCGTGTGTAGTAGAGTTAGGTTTCCAACGTAGTAGAGTTGAAGTGTGCTTGGTAGAGTTAGATTTCCAGCGTAATAGAGTTGATTTTTGTGCTCTAATCAACTCTACCACACGAACATAGTGCAGTATGGTAGAGTTAATTTTGAAAACCTAGCCTACTTACGAACTAGTAGAGCTTAAATTACGAATTTACCCCTCAGTTATTAGCTCATCTGCCGCACATCCAACTGATTCCTCCATAAGTGATGCCATTGTAGCTTTCTTGAAGCTCCCTTACTTCTTCGAAGCTCCTTTGCTTTTTCTGTTTATGTTTGGATCTATGGATCAGAACATTTTGGTTTGTGGAATTTGGAGTTTTAATGAAAATCAATGGATTTTTTGGTGGACCAGTCGTACGGGTGTCGGATCATAAGTATTGTCGAAGATTTAAGGCTCGATGAATTTCTGGAGATGGTTTATGCCGATTTGGTTTGGATGAACATTGTCATGAGCTAAAACTAAGCTACATGCCAAATGTAGTCATTCATTCACTACCAGAAGATACTCCCCCTGTAATTGTAAATAACAATAGACAATTGCAAGTGTTTGTTTCACAATTTCGTAAAGAAGCAATGCGTCTATGTGTCGAAGTTACCACTAGATCTCGTGTTTCATTGAGTTTCCCTGAAAAAGGTCATTGTAGTTGGAGAAACGATGACGAGAAATTCCATTGTAAGTTGGAGAACAATGATGCCTCGTATAATAGAGTTAACCCTATGTGTAGTACAGTTGGTCCTTCGTGTAGTAGAGTTGATCCAGTGTTTAGTATAGGTGGACCAAAGAATGAGCGTATACCGGATAATGTGAAACATGAAACTGAACATGCTGAGGACGAAGATGTGGAATTCAGATTCGACTGTTGCAATGATATGGATGGCACAAGCTCGGATGATGAAGATTATATCAGTGTTCGTAGAAAATCGAAGGAAGAAGAAAAGAAAAACCTCTCGGAGAAAACAATGGGGTTGGATTTGAATGCTGAGTATTTGGATATAGAAATGTCAGCACTCGCTTTGGTTGTTGGGCAACAATACTCATCAAAAAAAGAAACTCATGACGAGGCTAAAAATTATTTCTATCTTACAAATGTTTGACTTCGATGTTGTTGCTTCATCGAAGACAGTGTTGGATGTGAAATGTTGAGTACCAAACTGCCAGTGGAGAGTGCGAACTTCACATGTCGACAACGGTGGATGTTTCTTTGTCTGGAAGTATAGGGGAGAACACAATTGTTCAGTTATAGAGAGATCAGGTCGTGCACGACAAATGTCAACGGAAGTCTTAGGATGGTTTTATTTGGAATTCGTAGGTGGAATTGGGCCATCTGTTATTCCTCAACACATTGCTGATTCAATGAGCAAGTGATTCAGTTTAAAGGTACAAACATAATTTTACGCCATGGTAGAGTTAATCTTTCTAGTAGAGTTTAATGTCGGTATAACCTTTGTAGAATTGACTTGTAATGTGGTAAGAGGTTGATAATGTGTAGTAGATTTAGACTGTCGTTTAGTAAAGTTGGCTTGTAGTTTGGTAGAGATAGGTTGTATTGTGGTAGAGTTGGATTCGGTTAGTATAGTTAGTTTGACGTGTAGTAGAGTTAGATAACAGTGTGGTAGAGTTGGATTATGTGTAGTAGAGTTAGTTTGTCGTTTGGTAAAGTTGGCTTGTAGTGTGGTAGAGTTAGGTTGTATTGTGGTAGAGTTGTATTCGGTATAGTATAGTTAGTCTGACGTTTAGTAGAGTTAGATTGCAGTGTTGACGTTTGGTAGAGTTGGCTTGCAGTGTAGTAGAGTTTGTCTGACGTTGGTAGAGTTAGATTCCGTGTACTAGAGTTATTTTGTTTATGACGACATTTAAGTCTGACATTATGTAGATGAAGTACTGGAAATCACACCATACTCTAAGCCAAGCACGAGCCCTACTTACCGACAGTTCCGAAAGTAGTTTCCAAGAACTTGCATCTTACTTGTTTGCTATTAAAAGAGCAAATCACGGAACTCTAATAAAGCTCGAAGTAGACGAGCAAGACATGTTTAAGTTTCTATCCATCGCCTTCGATGCAAGTATTAGGGGTTTTCCCTACTTGAGGAAGGTTGTTGTTGTTGATGGTACATTTTTACTAGGGAAGTATAAAGGTACTCTACTAACTGCTACCATGCAAGACGGTAACTTCAACATATTTCCTATGACTTTTGGTGTGGTTGATACCGAGAATGATGAATCTTGGGAATTTTTTTTTAGACAGCTCAACCGTGTGATCCCTGATGACAGAGAACTTGCCATCATATCAGATAGACACAAATCCATTGCTAAAGCCATAAAGATTGTGTACCCACTTTCTTCTCGGGGCATTTGCACCTACCATCTACGTAAGAACATTTTGCCAAAATTTTGAGGTGGCGAGCCCTTTAAGTTGTTCAAGAAAGTTGCCACTGCTTTTTGGGTCGATGAATTCAACGCTATACGTGCTAAGATTCAGGTGTTAAATCCAAAGCTTCATGCCTACTTGATAAAAGCTAATGTGCAGTTATGGAGTCGAGTTTACTTTCCCGTAAATAGATACAATTTCACTACGTCGAACATTGCAGAATCAATAAATCATGCGTTATCAGAGACAAAAACTTTTCCCATTGTGCAGCTTATAAATGCAATTTGGTCGATGTTAACACGTTGGTTCGCGAAGAGGAAGACGAAGGCCACTCTCACGTCTACTGTTCTAACAACATATGTTGAAAAGCTCCTAAAGGTAGAGTTAGCACTCTCGTTATCTCTCCGTGGTAGAGTTAACATTGCCCTTAGTAAAGTTAGTCACTTCAACGTAGAGTTAACACTGCCTTTAGTAGAGTTAGTCCCTTCATAGTAGAGTTACCCTGACCTTTAGTAGAGTTTGTCCCTTTGTTGCAGAGTTAACACTGCCTTTAGTAGAGTTACCCCTATCGTGGTAGAGTTAACATTGTATTTGTTAAATGATAGACAAGGGTCGATGAAGCTAGACAATACAAGACTGTTGTTACGCGATCTGAATCTTCTCATTTAGTCAACTTGACTGAGAAGACATGTTCCTTCAAGCGGTATAACTTCGTAAAAATTCCTTGTGTGCATGCCATTTTCGTTGTTGAGGCTTCGAGAAGGCCGACAATCGAACTTACCCATTCATACTATCACATGACTTTCCTGTACAACGCATACTCTGGTAGTATCTTTCCTAGAGATGTTGCATTTCCCGTTCAGTTGGATGTGAGTCGTAAGCTGTGTAATCCACCACACGTGCGTCAACAACCAGGGAGGCCAAAGAAATCGCGGATAAAGAGATGGTTCGAGTGTTCCCAACCAGAAAAAAGTCCAAGAAAAGTTTCAGCTTGTTCTAAATGTAAGCAACTTGGTCACGATGTCGGACATGTCATCAAAACATTCATTCTTGAATAGTAGAGTTAACCCTTGTAGAAGAAATCTCTAGGAATTCACCTCTGTAAGTACATCCTTCTCGATCATACTTTGTTCAAGAATTAGCAATTGTTGCTCTCCTCGCCAACTGAGCGATCTTGGGTGATGAAAGATTCTGTTCTGGAGGTGGTTTATGTATTCCAATGTAGTAGCAACTGTTTCCTGTAGTAGAGTTCTTAGGACTTTATAACCTTCATGTCTTCTCTCATCTCCTAAACAAACTAGCAGAAATCCATAAAGTTGTGTGGTCTCTTCACAATCACCATTCGATGCTCTTACCAGCATTTACAAACCACCATCACGATTTCCATTGACAAAGAACTTTGTCATACCACATCGATATGTAGCTTCCACATTACCGACATTGCATAACCTAGTGAGGAAATTGTTTTAAAGAGACTTACCTCTCCCAAGGGAATAGAATGGAACGTAACGTATATCTATATTCCTGAGGACTTCATTGTCATTGCAAAGCTCTTTAAAGTCCTTCGACACGAGCCTGATACTGTAAATCTCATCAAGTCCTTCCGCTCCACATCTAGCTATGATGTTCATCAAAGCAGTGTTCAGTAAGTCAATGATATGTGCCTTGCGAACAACCTTGCTTCTTTTTGGTGAATCCATCTATCCAAACGAAAACAAATAACCATCAAGAATTACAAATAAGCATCAAGATATAGAAACGTTGCTTACAAGTATCAAGATATACAAATAAGCATCAAAATATACAAACTATTACCTTTGTTTGGAGTTTTTTGAAAGATTGAAAGCTTTTGAAGGATTGAAAGCTTTTGAAAGATTGAAAGCTTTTGAAAGATTGAAAGGTGAAGATGGAACGTTTTTGGTAAAGGTGAAGATGGATAGTTTAGAAGAAGTCATTTATAACGATTGAAAGGTTATTTATAACGATTTGACTCTTCAGTTTCTCTTCACTTTATAGTCTAAACGTTATAATGAGTAAATCTCGGAGATCGTATCCAATATTAAACATTATTAACTTCCACGACCAGTAGAAGTTGTTCTCATTTACATAGATCTTGTCCACGTCTGTCATCCACTGTTTGTTAGTGGCATAGAATGTGGGTGACTTTATATATTGTAAATGAACTGTACTAAATAATGAACTCTATCTTTTGTGGTAGAGTTATGTCACCTTTCGTCTCTCTGTGGTAGAATTAGTTCTGATTTAGATGACGTATGGTTTCGAATAGGATAGTAAAATAGTTGTCAATAACTAACTAATATATTCATGTACGACTACATATATATATATATATATATATACTATTCTAACACTATACAAATATATACTAGTCTAGGACTATACACAGACTATACAAATCTACCAATCCAGCAGGGGGTCTTGGGATGCTGTGATGAGAAAGTTCTTATCACACTCGTGTGTATAATGTTGATTACTAGAAGAAATTTCCGATTCTATAGGAAGTTCTTCTTTGAAATCAATGGCGTATTTCAGCCGAGAGAAGCTAACGTACTCGTCACAAAGACCTTCAAAATTGCATCTGATGGCCATACACTCGATCATCTTCATAACGTACACGCCACAGTCGCCTGAACATTTATTACGTGGTACGCCCTTAGTCACACGCACAATCTTATATTGAGCCGCACTAATGTGTGTTCGCATCTCTTTGGGTGAAAAAACCTTGATCATCTTTGGAATCATCACGACATATGCCCTACAAAAAAAGAGAACCATATAAATGAACTCTATTACAAATGAAAATGAACTCTACCAACATGCAACCTAACTCTACTAACCCACATACCAACTCTATCACACGACAACGTAACTCTACTTCATACAATTCAACTCTACCACATTGCAATCCAACTCTACCAAACTATAACCTAACTATACCACACTACAATTCAACTCCGCCACATTGCAATCCAACTCTACCACACTTCAACCTAACTCTACCACATAACAAGCCAACTCTACCACACTATAGTCCAACTATACAATCTCACTTTACCAAACGTCATTTGAGTAAATGAACTCTACCATATGAACTCTACTATACTGAATTTAAGTAACTTACTTGCATGACTCTACCACTGCACCAACGAGAATGCAAGATGGGTCGGGATCGAATATGCGAATCTTCCTTTCGTTGAGGTTAACTTCGACAACCACCCATTGGATATTGTCAATATTATGAGGATGTAGATTGTGTCCACGTCTCTCATCCACTGCTTCCTAGTGGCACTGAATGTGGGTGCAAAGCCGTCAAATACATCTTTAAACCCACCAAGCCACACAAAAGTATCCTCTTTTCCCAGGTAATCCCTTTTGTACGTGTAGTACCAATAAGCACAAAACAGTGGTTCCATGAAAGCTAGCCGATTACTCCTGTATGGGTTTGGAGTTTGCAAGGATCTTTGCCGAAAGAGATTCATCCCGGAGCCAATATGCTGCAAAAACTTTACTGTATTAGTGCTCTAATCGAACTCTACTATAGTAAATTACATCAAAATATACTTAAACTTACGCAATCGTGAAGCCAGCCATAACGAGGGACATGCCACTTCTCTTTTGGGCAAATCAAGCGGAGAAAGAAATCATCATTTGGACTCGGGTTCCCGTCGACAGTAAGTTCTCTACAGAATTTATCACATTTGTAAATAATCGACGAATTCGTATGCAACACAGCACATTAAAGTAGGTACTTACAATTGATGATTCACATAGTCGCGTAACCGAAGTACTTTTAATTTTGAAATCAGACCAAAAGGATCATAGACACTCTGAGAATTAACAAAATTCGTATGAATCTGCTTGACAATGGAACAACCTTCGAAAGGGGATACCTGTAAGAAGAGCGGTAAGTGAACTCTACTATAAGACCAAATCAACTTTACCAAACGTCACACTAACTATACCACACTACAACCTACCTCTACCACACAATAAGCCAACTTTACCAAACTACAGTCCAACTCTACCAAACTAAAACTAACTTTACTAAACGGAATCTAACTCTACCAAACTAAAACAAACTCTACCACACAACAAGCCAACTTTACCAAACTACAGTCCAACTCTACCAAACGTCAGACTAACTAAACAGAATCCAACTCTATAAAAATACAGTCCAACTATACCAAACGTCAGACTAACTCTACTAAACGAAATCCAACTCTACCAAACTAAAACTAACTCTACCATACAACAAGCCAACTCTACCACACTGCAACCCAACTCTACCACACTACAAGCCAACTCTACCACACTACTATCTAACTCTACCACATGGAATCCAACTATACCAATCTAAAACCTAACTCTACTAAACGGTTAATGAACTCTACAATACTTGAATATGAACAGTACCTGATTCTTAGCGAGTACTAGTGCCCAAGTCTCTTTCGGTAACACATCTTCCATAAAGATTAACTCATCCTGTGTTTGTTTACCCTTTTCAGGAGTATCCACCAGGTTTATGACGCCAAACTGTGATATTCCTGGCTTAATTTTTTCCACATTGTAAGGTTGTTCTTCTTTTGATGGTTCTTCAGGATTCCTACAAGCTCTTGATAACATGCTCAAAGGGTCGGATGTCTCCTCACTCTGGATAACCCATTTATTCTACAAAAATATGAAAAATGTCAACTCTATTTAACAGAATTATCAACTTTACCGATTAGATTTATTTATAATGGGATTACCTGGTCCGATGGGATGGTATGTTTAATGCTGGATAGGGACACTTGGGTGTCGTCGAGGTGAGCATCCACATTTGTTTGGTTTAATTGTATTACACACAACACCTGAACCTACACTTGGTGTTTTCTCCGACTCCGAGTCCACCAGGGTAGGCTGTTCCCAACGAGGTGTCTGCGAAGAATAACTCAATATGTTAGCTTAACAAATGGTACAATTGTTAATAGTGGTAGAGTTCATTTTAATGGTTTGGAAGAAATGTTTTGAACACAATAATTGTTTTGTAGAGTTAAAAATAACTCGACCAAACCATATATAAACTCTACCAAAGATTAGAACCCACAACTTTATGTATATGTTTGTACAAATATGTATGTAATGTTTGTTGTTTGTTGGTACATAAGATAAATAAATCAGAGTAAGTCTCATTCAAAATAGAGCCTTACGTACCGATTTAAGTTCCTTATTATTAGGGGAGTTGGGAGTAGGGTTTATATTGCCTTCTACGTCATCTTCGCGATTTACATCTTCAGGAGTTCGATGTCGTGGACTTGTCTGACCTCCACCCTCATCCGCATTCTCCGCCAGGCTATAAACTTGTGGTTCTGCTCTGGTCTCCTCCAGCCTAAGAATCCTCTCAATCATGTCTGTATTGTCTGAGGTGTTACGCTTCAGCCTATTCACGCGCTCAGTAAGCATTGTGGTCGCTGCCCTAGTATCCAGCCTACTCTCCTCAAGACGATATATACATTCAGCAAACACGTTCTTATCGTGTCTCATCCCTTTGAAGGCTCATGTCAGACCTCTAAGAGTGTCAAGCAACACACTCGACTCATGTGCCTTCCACTTTTTCTTTTTAACGACTTTCACCACATCCTGCATGGTGGTGGAGTCATCCATCCTAATCTGAATTCTTTTCTTCTCTTATTTCTTGTGTTTTTTTCTCTTATTTATTGTGTTTTTTCTCTTCTTTCTTGTGTTTTTTCTCTTTTCCTTTCTCCACCTGCTCTTTTTAACTAGCACTACGCTTGTTCATCCTCTCCTCGGCATAAGCATCTGCCTTCCTCTTATCGTTTAGCCATAGAGGCTTTATCTCTAGAGGCTGTGTAGTCAGCTGCTTAAGACGTACCTTATAGACGAGAAGATGCAATTTATTATTAAACACGAATGAACTCTACCACACATAAATAACTCTACTAAACGTAAATAAACTCTACTACACATAGATGAACTCTACTACACATAAATGAACTCTATTATACTTGAAATCAACTCGACTGTACTTGAAAAAATTGAACTCTACTATACTTGAAATCAACTCCTCTGTACTTGAAAAACTGAACTCTACTATACTTGAATGAACTCTACTATATGTAAATGAACTCTACTATACATAAATGAACTCTATCAATCACCTTAACCAGCTCTACTACAAAAGAAATTTACATTTCTATTCTTTGCTAGCTCCAACTTCACCATGTCCAAGGGTTCAATGGTTTATTTTTTGATTGGTCTTCATCGTAGAATGGGGACATCACCTTCTCTTTGCTCCCCAAATTTTTCAGCGAGTATGGGGATGAACTCAAATGCCAATATCAGAAGTGCGTGCACAAACCCGTGTAGAGTGTAATTACTTGCCTTTTTGCATCCTGCAATTTTGATCGATTTGATCAGTTCTAGAAACGCCACTCTTCCTCATGGATGTCTCTCGAACATCTCAAAATATGCAACCAACTTCGCAGCACTAAAAGGGAGCATACTATTTGTGTGGCAACCAAAAACTCATACATTTAAAACCACTTGCAAGCTCACCATCTTCCTCTTCTCGAAAGACCATCCTCTACATCTCCCAAGAAATCTTTCAACTCTACTCATTTAGGGCCTTCATCAACCCCTAAACCAATATCTTCCCAAAGTTCTCTGTGGGCTTCATCCGCCACATTAGAAGCCTTCTTGAAGTTACCGCAGTTAAGCTGCGTTATTTCCGCAAACTCGTGCAGAGAAAACCTCGAAGGCCGAGACCCAAACAACACCTAAATCTCATACATCTTCTTAGTCACTAGTTGATTCATCAACATGTACTGTATATGCCTCCCTGTAAAGTTGTAGTTGGAGTCTGCTAGCTTCAGAAAAACGCATACGCAAGTGTTCTCCTTTATGTCTACGTATGCATCCTCACCAATACCCTTGATCATATTACTGATGTTTTTTAGATTGCAGAAATGGTTGATGCTTTGATTCTTCATCACATGTACACCGTGCGTGAGAAACTTCTTCGGGTACTTCTTGTCTGCCATATCTAATGATGAAAGAAAACAAACGATAAACATTATAAAACCCAACTCCATTACAGGTAATTAAACTATACCAAACAAGCAAGCCAACTCTACCACACTACAAGGCAACTCTACATTCTTACAATCTAACTCTACAAATGTCAGACTAACTCTACCACACTACAACCTAACTCTACCACACTACAAGCCAACTATACCATACTATAATCTAACTCAACCATACTATATGACTAACTCTACTACACAGTATACAACTCTTCCACACTACAACCTAACTCTACTACACTACAAGCCAACTCTACCACACTACAATATAACTCTACCACATGTCAGACTAACTCAACTACACGAAATCCAACTCTACCACACGCTACAACCTAACTCTACCACACTACAAGCCAACTCTACCACACTACAATCTAACTCTACCACACGTCAGACTAACTCTACCACACGTCAGACTAACTCTACTACACTACAAGCTAACTCTACCATACTACAACCTAACTCTACCACACGATTATCTAACTTTACTAAACGACAGACTAAATCTACTACACGGAATCGTACTATACCCCCCTACGATCTAACTCTACCAAACGTCATACGAACTCTACTACACTAATCATATCGCTATTTCACCCTTACCCTCACAACTAATTACGAACTTTATCACATTGGCTTAGACCGGGGAAGAAATCTACTTGACACAAAATAAGAAGATGAAGAACAAAAACCCAAATGTCGCAAAATTGAGAAATCCAAATGTCGCAAAATCGAGAAACCCAATGTCTACGTCAACCCTAAACCCAAATGCCCTCACGAAAAAGAAGAAAAAGCAGAAGAGGAAAAAAGGAAAAAGAAAAGAAGAAACTTACATTTGATAAATAAACAACACGACAATGAAGACAACGAGTACAAAGAACAAGATGAAGAAGAAGACAACGAGTATGAAAACAACAAAGAACACGTTGAGTAAAACGACGAAGAAAAGAAAGAGAAGTTAACGACGATGGTTTACAGTATAGGTTTTTTTCTTTTTCTTTTGTGAAATTAGCAAGATAAGAAGAAGAAAATAAAGGAGAAAGAACAGTTTTTTGTTTCAAGGGTGTAATCGTAATTACATCCTTAACACTTTCTTTTTTTTGGAGAAAAACTATTTTAGTAATTACACTAAAATTTTGCTCTATATAAGCAATTCTTTCTTACTTCTCTGCCTCTACTGTTTCATCTCTCTCAACGTTTATGATCTTTCATACAAAAAAAAATTTATGATCTTTTCTAATTTGGATAATCATTTCTTTTACGATTGAAGGACCATTTAAAGAAATTTTAAGATGTAAGATTAAGAAGACATAAAGTTCACGACCTTACGATTGTGATTTTTTGATACAATATTTAAATGCGAAACTATTTATTAGCAGAATAACTTTTTAAAAACATATTGTAATGAGCAATATCTAAACTTTAGAATTGTCAAACTAAAAAAATAGGTAAGAAAAGTTATGAATTTGTAAATTTAATCATAGTCGGTGAGAAAAAAATCAAAGCTGGCTGACATTAACAAAAATGAGTTGATAAATGGAACGCATAAATCAAATATATAAAATAGATAAAATTAGTTTTTCAAAGATAGTTTTAAGTTTTTACACACAAATTAAAAAAAACATATGAACATGTGGGTTTAGATACTTTAAGTATTTTTCTAATTTAAGATTTAAGATTGCGTGGGTTGCTGCCATATTACGACTTTTAAGTTTTGCTAGCTGATAACATAATTTTATTATGTTTTTCAAATCTTATTATATTAAAATGTTAATGTAGTATAATAGGTGTCAAAATATTAAGAATATATCTAGCATTCAAGATACATCTTACTATAATCCAAACCAATCATGGTGAATATATTTTTGTCTAGCAACCTAAATGTAACAAGCATAAACAAAATAAAGCGTCAAAATGAGCAGAGCAAGCAAAGCACTGAAAACAGAGCAACAACATGATATAGCAATGAAAAATAAAGTAGTAGGAGAAACAAGCGCAAGGTGATGAGAAAACTAGTTCTTGAGGAATCAGTATCATGGATCAGTGTATCATTTAGATCAACTAGGTGCTTGACAACGCTAAAAAAAAAGACCTCCAGGAAGCAAGTACACAAGGCATTGAATCCACTCTCATGGCAAACAAACTCGACTAAGTTATTAACAGATCACATCGCCATAGACGTTTGACAACTTAAACATCATGAAGAAACAACTCACTTCGAGCTGATTCTCACCTCAGACGTTTGATCCCTTGAGTTGAGAGTGTGAATCTTTGAAACTGGTTCGGTCAGACATTCTATCAAACACCTATAGGATGCTAGAACGTCTAAGAACATGTTTCAGTTGATCAGAGTGAAACAAGCATTAACAACACCAAATCAGACGAGATCTAAGCATTCCTCACCTCAAGCAACCTAGAAAACCTAAGATCCACGCTAACATAACCCATCATCAAGAAATTCATAAAATAAACAACAAATGCGAAAATCACAGCATGAGATTTGGTGCCTCGGGATTACAAAGAAAGTGGCGCTTGCACAAAAGAAGCAAAAACTAATTGTCCGTTTCTTGCAACAAATAAAAATACTTATACTAAAATTTGGGTTAAACCCTGGATCGATTTGGTCCATTATAAGTGGTCCAACATGCAGTGGACTTTAGCTTAATTCGGGACCAAACGCTAAAAAGGCCCATGAGTTGAAAGTCTGTAGCCCAGAACACGATCTACTCGCAACAAGACTCAAACGTGCATCTTGTGTGTGTGTCCGAAACTTGACCGTAGGCTCGAATTCCACTCGAGTTCATTCAAGCTTGATCCCAAGATCGAGCTCGCGTCTGGTGTTGGTTCGTAAGCTGATTGTAGGCTCAAGTGCAACTTGAGTTTGTCCAAACTCGATTTAAAGCTCGAGTTCGCTTCTGGTGTTGGTTCAAAAACTGACCATCTCCTGCTTCCAATCGACTCCAAGTTCTGCTACTCTTATCCCTTAATCTCCAGCTGTGTAGAACACTCCATTTTTGTGTCTCTAGTACCTAAAATCTCCTCAAATGCAATATGCCTGCTATGCAAATGGATGAATCTATTTGGATTCTAAAATAACGAGAATGTAGTACATATATATATGTAGATTATAGCTATATGAGACTCCTAGAACATGTTAAAAATCATACATATCACTAGCTCGGTTTCTTGTCATTGTTTTGTTGGACTGCGTCTCGATTTGTCGCCTTTACGGCTTTTCTTGAAGTAGGTGGCTACCATCGACCATTTTGCATTTTAGCTCTTTCTTAGGTTCCTTGTGAGTTATTCCCAATTAGTTAGGTGTTTAGGTCCGACCATTGAAGACTGTCTCTTGGACCGAGTTGCTAATGACATTCAATGGATTTTGGAAAGTATCACTAGGTCTGAGTGTCGGTGCTACCTTGGTCTTCCAGCTTTACTCATTTTCTTCATTTACGGCGTTTGGTTATTTTTCATTTCACAGTTTGTTGTATCATGTTTTTTGGTTCTTCTATAATGTTTTTACTTAATTTGATTTTTTTGTTATTTTTTTATATCTGTCAAAAATCTTAAACATTGGTATGAAAATAAGATTCTACATTCGATTAAAAAGACATGTGAAGGTTGTATAGTTCGATAATTGTATATATGTGAATTGTAAAAATTTAGCAACAACAAGGAAAACGACATAAATATTTGGACAAAAGAAATGTGTTAATATAGTGAAAACGACTAATAATAGACAACAGAGAGTAAAGATATTGCCCACTCATGAAAACCATAAGCACAATGTTACCTTTTGGCATGTTCTCATGTAATACATATTTTTGTACTTTTATGTAAACATTATTCCTCTCAAGAGATAATTAATTAATTAACGAATTAAATAACTTATATTTAAAGCTGAAAGTGTTTATAATCATCTGTGGATCCAATCTGGCTAATCTAAGCTGCCTGTTATTGACAGAGTATAGAATTTCAAATGATTATATAATCAACTTTTTCCACATTTTTATTCATATTAACATTATATATCATTCGAATTTCTTTCACACAATTTTTTTTTTCATTTCTGGGTTGGCATCCCTTTTTCATTATTTTTTTATTATATGTGTTTTGTCATACAAATTTAGAAACGTGTTTTAGATTTGAGTAGAATCATATAATTTGTTTTTTACTGTCTTATTGACAGTCGTGCCTATAAATATTATCCTCATAAGCATTTACCTTAAGCCACCAATAATTTTAAAAAATTTAAGAACCATATTTTTTTAATAAATTATGTAATTTATCTAATTAATTTAGTTCTATTTATATAATATTATAAGTATAAATATATTAGATAACTATATTTTTGGTTTATAATATTTTAAGAAACTCTTTAGTATTATAATAAGTTGAGCAAGGTACTAGTTTTGATTAATTTATCGGACACTATAAAACATTAATTACTTTATGACATTTTGTGTAGTTTTATGTTATTTTGTCACATTCTTGTAGTTTTACTTTTATTTTAATTTTATAACAATTATACGTCGTATAACTAAAAAAATGAAAATTTATTTATTTTAGTTATACTACGTGTGATTGTTATAAAATAAATAATTATTGTCTTTTGTACTACTATTTTATTGGTAAACAGAAAAAGAAAAAAACATGAAATATGGGATATTTGGAAGAATCAACATAGCTGGTTTAATGTCTTAAAAGTGAGACTTTATTCCATGGAATGAAATCCCGTGATCTTGTCTTCGATTCTTTCAACGTTAATGTAACTAAATAATGTAGCAATCATGAAAAGATTACACAAAGTGTTACCGTTTTAACTATTTATGCATCAACTTTCACGAAAATCTTAACATATGTGGCATAAGACTTCACATAATTATATAAGCCATAAATCACGTGTAGAAATGAAGTTATAGTAGTTGAGCTAATCATGTCAATCAATAACACATATTAAAACAAATTCAATTCAAATGTAAACATCTTAACGAATTTTTAATTGTTTGTTTATTGGTGCATCAAAAGTCATTTATGTCTGTGAAGGAAAACTCGTGATTGGAACTTTCTATAAACAAAATAAATACTAACAGAACCATAATAGATAGAAATAGAATCTCTTACATTATTATTTTTCTTTTAAATACTTGAATTTGAAGATAATATCGTGCTTTACGACTGACAAAAAAAGAGAGTTTATTCTTATCATAATTAGGTATATGTATAGACAAAATTACAACAAATCACTTAAAGAGATGAATTTGACAAAAAGTGTTACGAGACATAAGACAACAACAAATTCAAGGTTTGACAAGGAAATTAAAAGGATGGTAGAGAACAAGTTCATCCAGTAATGGCTTGCTTCTAAAGATGTGAGAGTTTGTATAGCTTTTCCAAAGCTTTGGGCTATTTATAATAGAGCCTTATAAGAGTTGGGCCCATACATTTATCACGTTTAGATCGATAGTTTATAACAAACATCGAGCATTATCGAATCAATTGGTCTTTGTGGGCCTCCAAATTCGAAATCAAACGTATAATTGACATGGTCGTGCCACTAGTCAGGCGAAAGTATAAGTTGCCAAAAGTTTAATTCCTTTATTCTTTTGATAAATTGTCCCCATTTTTTAAATTAAATTTAGTGGAGTATGAGAGAAGCACCGATGCTTGCAATATAAAATTGAGACATCAGGACAAATTAATTACTTATTTAAGTTAATGTGCTTTAGAAATCACATCGCTTACACGTGAAGCGCATGTATTTAAGTACCACTCCTTAACTTTATAAATTCCTTACAACTTTCATCTTCAACTAGCCGTTACCATTTCATAAACTAACAAATAGCTACTATTCAATTAATGAATTCTCATTCAACAGCTACAAAAAACGACACAACAATAACTCTCTCTAATGCTTTTATCTTTCTATGAACAATATTAACCTAATTTCGTATTCTTAGATTGTCATGTCTCTGCTGGTTTAGTTTTTTTCAGAGATGATAAAAGACTCTTTCTTACGAATAATAACAAGGATGCTTACGATAGGCATCGGTAGCGAACTACTAAATTGCTTCATTTTCTAGATGAGACAAACAATATAAAAAGTCTCAACAATTTGATAATTAATAAGGAATAAGTAATAACAACACTTGCTACAATTAGTAGTCCCTCTAATTAAAAAATACAAAGAAAATGGTGTCGGTATGCGTCAAGATCACTATTGATACAAAGCTAAAACAAAAGGAAGATTCGAAATTATTACATTGATTCTTTCTAAATTATTTAATCAGCCGACTCATCATATGTTTTAGGTGAACCAAAGTAACCCTTTCACAATAAACTAGGAATAAAAGGTTCTACATTTAGAAAAAACGAATTAAAATAAATTAATATATACAAATTATACTTTGGGAAAGCCAATCAACAAAAAAGATTGACGAGTCGAGAAAAGACGATAATAAATAAATATTGTCGTCTTCTTCTTCCTCGCGACCGTATTATTGTCTTTTTAATTTTTCCCGCTTTCAATAGCAGCGTTATCGCAAACACTTTTAACTTATTGTAATATTATATCCTCGAAAGGAAATTGTTTTTCTTTTCACAGATATATAATTGCTTACTTTTTTGGGAGGTTTTGGGTTTGTGTTGGCGTGTTACTAAATCACTGACGAGGATTAGAGAAAAAAAGGAAAAAAAGTTCGTAGCTTTGGATTAATCTCCAAGTGATCCGAACACTGGCTTATTCAACTCCGCTTCTTCAGGGTTTCTCTCTAATTCCTTCTTTCCTTTTCTTTTTCTTTTAAATTTCTGCAATTGCTTTCTTTTTTTCTGAGGAAATTAACTACGTCTCTGGATCTCATTATCTTAATGGAGTAAAATTTGGGGATAATTAAGAAAAAGCAAACTTTTATTGATACCCTGAGTTGTTTCATGGTACTTTTTAGTGTTACTGTAAAAGATTCCAACTTCTTTTTGGAATTTGTTGTTTTGGGTGTGGGGGTTTGTTCTTAAAGGCTGTCAATTCTGGATTTTCATGTTTTGCCGAATTTGATGTAGTCCGTTTGTAAAGTTTCCCAAGATTTTGGTTTGCTATAGAGTCTGATTTAGTTCTTAAGCTTTGACAATCTTCTTATAGCTGCTGCAGTGCCTTCTCATGTTCAAAAGAACGTTTCACAAAACTTTGCTGCTTCGTTGTAAATTTACAGGTTGAATTGTTAGTTAATAGAGGGAGGTGAGAAATATAAGAGATGGCGACACTACAGGACATTGGCGTATCAGCTGGGATAAACATTCTCAGTGCCGTTGTGTTCTTCATAATCTTTGCGGTTTTGAGGCTCCAGCCGTTCAACGACAGAGTTTACTTCTCAAAATGGTACCTCAAGGGCATTAGAAGCAGCCCTTCGCGTGGTGGCGCCTTTGTGCAACGCTTTGTGAACCTGGACTTCAGGTCTTATGTCAAGTTCTTGAACTGGATGCCAGAGGCGCTTAAGATGCCTGAGCCTGAGCTGATCGATCATGCTGGTTTGGATTCAGTTGTGTATCTCCGGATTTACTGGCTCGGGTAAACTTTTGAACTTTGCCGGTCTCTTGGTTAAGGGTTATCATATGCCATTTTTGGCAATAGGAAGATAACATAAGATTACTATCAAAGGTTCTTCTCTCTTAAGTAGTTTGTAACTTATCTCAATTTGTTTTCGTTAAATGTGCAGGCTTAAGATCTTTGCTCCAATAGCATTGCTTGCTTGGGCAGTTCTAGTGCCAGTTAACTGGACGAACAACACATTGGAATTGGCTAAGCATCTAAAGAATGTAACTTCGAGCGACATTGACAAACTATCTATATCAAATATTCCTGAGTATTCAATGAGGTGCGTTAGATCTTACCATCTTGAGTCATTTATGTTTCCATCTCTTACAAGTAATGTGTTTTTCAGGTATAGTTTTGAGCTACAATGTCTTGGTTTTCTAGGTTTTGGAGTCATATAGTAATGGCATATGCCTTTACCATCTGGACTTGTTATGTATTGATGAAAGAATACGAGACAATTGCTAACATGAGGCTCCAGTTTGTTGCATCAGAAGCGCGTCGACCTGACCAATTCACTGTAAGACTCCTTTCTTCTCCTTGGGTTAATCCTTAAACACTGATTGAATTGTGAAGTCGTCTCCAGCAATCTAATGAGTTGGGATTGCTTATAGGTTCTTGTTAGGAATGTACCTCCAGACGCAGATGAATCTGTTAGTGAACTGGTGGAGCATTTCTTCATGGTCAATCATCCTGATCACTACTTAACACATCAGGTAAGTTCCTGAGAAGTTTGTAATTTGAAGGCGGAGTTTCTTTGAATTATCACCTACTTGAGAAATTAGAACAACAAAAACTTTGTGAGATTAGGATATGCTTGGTGGGGTCTTAGTTTTGCTAATTTCGTCTGAATACAATATGTAGGTTGTATGCAATGCAAACAAGCTTGCCGACTTAGTAAAAAAGAAGAAAAAGATGCAGAACTGGCTTGATTACTACCAGCTCAAATACTCCAGGAATAATTCTCAGAGGATTATGGTGAAGGTGAATTCAATAAAAATCCAAATCTTGACTCTTTTTTTTCTACTATGTTCTGTTTGAGTGATGCTTCTCATACTTTGCTCTACCAACCAGCTTGGGTTTCTTGGGCTATGGGGAAAAATAGTCGATGCAATTGACCATTACATTGCTGAAATTGACAAAATATCAAAAGAGATTGCCAAAGAAAGGGAGGAAGTGGTGAATGATCCCAAGTCCATAATGCCAGCAGCGTTTGTCTCCTTTAAAACCCGATGGGCAGCTGCTGTTTGTGCTCAGACCCAACAGACCCGAAACCCAACCCAGTGGCTGACTGAATGGGCTCCAGAACCACGTGATGTGTTTTGGTCAAATCTTGCTATTCCATATGTTTCTCTGACAGTAAGGAGGTTGATCATGCATGTTGCCTTCTTCTTCCTAACCTTTTTCTTCATCATCCCCATTGCGTTTGTACAATCTCTTGCTACCATTGAAGGGATTGAGAAAGCTGCTCCGTTCTTGAAGGTTATTGTAAAGGAGTGGGTTTCTTTCTTCACATTCTCTCTTCTTGACATCAAATAAACTGAAAACTGTACCAATCTTGGACTAACTGGTTTTGTTTTTTTGCAGTAAATTCATGAAATCAGTGATACAAGGTTTTCTACCAGGTATTGCACTGAAGCTTTTCCTCGCCTTTCTGCCATCCATTCTGATGATTATGTCGAAATTTGAAGGCTTCACATCGATCTCATCTTTAGAGAGACGATCAGCATCTCGATATTACATATTCAATGTAGTGAACGTCTTTCTTGCAAGCGTTATTACTGGAGCTGCGTTTGAACAGCTTAACTCTTTCCTCAATCAATCCCCTAACCAAATCCCCAAAACCATTGGTGTGGCTATACCGATGAAAGCAACTTTCTTCATCACATATATAATGGTTGACGGTTGGGCAGGAGTCGCAGGAGAGATATTAATGTTGAAACCTCTGATTATGTTCCATCTAAAAAACGCATTCTTGGTTAAGACTGAGAAAGACAGAGAGGAAGCAATGGACCCTGGAAGCATTGGTTTTAACACAGGTGAGCCTCGGATACAGCTTTACTTCCTTCTTGGTCTTGTCTACGCTCCTGTGACACCAATGCTTCTTCCATTTATCTTGATCTTCTTCGCCCTCTCTTACATTGTGTATCGACATCAAGTAAGTTTCTTTCCTGCTTCCTCAATAGGGTCGAATCAGGTGCCATGCAGAACAAAAGTCTTGAACAACTTTTTTGTTTCTGTCAGATCATTAACGTGTATAATCAAGAATACGAGAGCGCTGCAGCATTTTGGCCAGATGTTCATGGACGAGTCATAGCGGCATTGATAATATCACAGTTGCTTTTGATGGGTCTACTGGGAACAAAGCACGCTGCATTAGCTGCACCATTTCTCATTGCTTTGCCTGTGCTTACCATCGGGTTTAACCACTTCTGCAGAGGTCGCTATGAGCCAGCCTTTGGCAGATACCCTTTACAGGTTTGTTGTTGCTTCATTTCACATTTTGGATTCCCCAATCATACCAAAATATTTGATCATTCTTGTACTGTTTGCTTGTGTTTACAGGAAGCTATGATGAAAGATACATTGGAAAATGCAAGAGAACCGAACCTGAACCTTAAAGGCTGCTTGCAGACTGCTTACATTCATCCGGTGTTCAAAGGTGATGAAGACGATGATGAGATTGATGACAAGCTGGGGAATTATGAGGACGAAGCCATCATCGTCCCTACCAAACGTCAGTCGCGGAGGAATACTCCTGCTCCAAGCAGAATCAGTGGAGAATCTTCACCTTCTTTGCCATTTAGTGGTAAACAAGTTTAGAGAAGCTTTTCTTATGATCAAAAGAGACTATAATCATATGTACATTACTATGAATATGTACATAGAGAGTGAGAGTGAGACAGGCTACCAAAATGAGAACATTTGCCTCTGAGGTTTGTGATGTATAGACATCTTGAAGATTTTTTGGGTGGGCTTGGGATATATCTAAAATTGGGGGGTCATTTTATAAGAAATCGATTTTAATTGGTTTTCTTAGACCAATGAGTTGAGACTCCTCTGTTTGACATCTGAATCGAAGAAACCGGTTAATACTTAATACCCCTCGATGATCTTAATTATATCTCTGATTATTAATCTGGTTCAATTTGTTGGTTCAGTTACAACCAATTTGGTATCTAGGTTAGTTAGCGTGTAATGATAACCTAATTCTACGTATTCAGCTCAATTCCACTATTTCATAATTCAACTATTATCATTTATACAATATAATAATATTAAATTTATGATTATAATTCTTAATATTTAAATATTAAATTTTGAATAAAAAATAGTTTTAGGTATATAACTATATTTCATGTATATTAAATATTTTATTCAGTTTTCGATATGATTCAAATTCATATTTAAAATTTTAAATATAAAAATTCAGGTTTTATCTAACTATTTAGTCAAATCCAGTTTAGTATGATACATTTCATTTCAGATTGAATTTATTTTAGTTTTATAAGTTACTTATTTCCATATATATATATCAACCAAAATATTTTAGAAGTTTGATTTTTATATAATATTTTTAATTATTTTAAAATTTTTAAATATCAGCCAAAAATTTTCAAAATTTTGTATTTATAAATTAAGATTTTTGTGAAGCACCGTATTTTTTTTACTAAACTAAAATTTCAAATTCAATTAAATTCAATCAAATTTCTTTTTGTTATTTTTAGTTTTAATTTATTCAATTAGAATCCGATGAAAGAAAAAATCAACCAAATTCTACATTTAATTAGATTCAGCAAGATTCAAGCGTTATTATTTAGACCCCTAATAAGAATATTCGTATTCCCTCTGTTTCATATTAGTTGTCATTGTATATTAAACATTTTGTTTCATTTTAATTGTCATTTTAATTTTCTAATGCATTTTTAATGTAAAATGACTTCATTTGTTCTTAATTAAATAAATAAAATATTAAATAGTTTGGAATTCTAATAGTCAATTAAGAGTATAATAGAATAATTAACTATTTTTTTAATATGTGTAAAATATTATAGAATGATGAATGGAGGTAATATTATTTATTCTTTCATCTATTAAATAGCAAGCACTTTGATATATGTGTTAATTACAAACCTGTAAGTTTTCCAAATCTTTTACTCCATTTATTTTCATTAAATTCTGTACATTAGCTAATTTAAATCAATCACAAGCAATTTGATTTGAATCGTAACTGGACCAAAATTTTCTCTTTCTAAATCGAAGATTACCTTCCATAATTAACTAAAGGTACCCCTTTTTATAAAATGTGACCGACTATTGAAATTTTTTTGGGTTTTTTTTTAAAAATTAAACCAGTCATGACACATTCTTACCATTAATGATTTTTGTTTTGTTTTTTTGACCAATAACGTTTTTGTAGTTATTACAAATTTGATATTATTTCCTTTTAAAATAATGATTCCCAATTAATAATATTAATTGTATGTATACACACACATACACATAAAACTATTAACTTGCAATATCATTCCACAAACCAATATATAAATAGGGATACAGAAAAATATAATTTTCATAGGCAGAAAAGAGCGACTAATACAAAATTCATAGAACAAGAATTATGAGATCTGCTACTTTGTTCTTGGTTTCCTGTGTTCTCATGTCTTTCGTTTTCATCCATGTACAAGGTAATATCTACTCTCCTCTTTTGTTTGATCGGTTGCTTATAAAACCCTGATTTTACAAACTGCGAAATATGCTGTTTCCACAACAATGAGATTTCGTCCAAGTTCTAATTCTGATCTTGTTTCATTATTGCTAACTGATATATTGTTGCATAATCAATAACTAAGTCTTGTGGTTGATACAAAACAATAGACGTGGTAGCTAGAGTGAGTCCAATGGATAACCAATGTGGTCGGAAGGATATATTTGTCGGAGGATGCGGAAACAATGGAAGCAAGACATGCATAGCCGACTTTGTTAAGAAAAATGGTGCGGCCAACAAGCCTACTTCTTGCGAGTGTGATGACTTTGGCGAAGAACATTTGTGCCGATGTAATTTTCCCTGCTAGTTTGCTATACAAACAAATTTTTAATATGCGTATTAATATAAATAAAGATAACAGTATTCAATTTTTATAACCATTACTCGTTTTTATCCCACATAATACTGTTAAAGATCGGAAGATTGACTATAAAATAAATCTTGTCGATCCAACTGTTACAATTATTTAAAATATGACAAACGAAGTAATTAAAAGTAGGTGGTTGTTAATTTTACGTATGTTGTATATATCCACTCATTCGAGATATAGTTTATAGTTTGTTACAGAAACAACACCAGTGTAATACTGTAGTAAGAAAAAAATTACATACTATTTTAATGTGAAATTTAGTGATAGGTTAAAAAGAAAAATCTATAAAATTAACATTAAAATAGTGTATTAGTGTTGGATTAGAAATGGTCTAATATTTTATTACAAGACAAAATAGAGGTAATCAAGTCGTCACGAGACTGATGAAGCCTTCTCGTAACTCTTCTAGCAATAGACTAAAAACAAAACTTAATTATTGTAATGATGATATTAGGGAGTCGTACGTTTTACATGCAGAGACAGTTTAAAGTCAACCATTGTCCATTTTCGAAGGAAAGTCAATTCACTGAAAAAACAGTAATAACGTAGAAAACCAGGAGAATTATAGGTGATAAAAGAGATCCACGTGGATCCTCTTAAGGCTTATACGAAGTTAGGATAAGATCCTATGCACATCTCTATATCACACCGACGTTATTTTCTTTAAATTAAGACGGTGCAAATTCTTACACTTGTCAACGCGTAATCGATCCAAATGTTATCTCTCATCTCCTGAATTTGCATTAGGGTGAATCCAAATGTTTGGTGCAGCTTTTTTATTTGCATGAACGTTTTTGAGACCCTTTTATTTTTAGAATATCAATTAATCTTTAGAAGCGTTATGAATCATCAATATTTGACCAACAATTATCTTCAAAAAATAAATTAAAGATTACCTTCTAAAACTTATTAATGATATATACAAATTTAATTTTGAGTGACTTTATATACTTTCCAAATCGCGCTTGTTCATGTGTATATACACACATTAAGAAACAGAGAAATTTTGTTTTTAATTGACAGAAAAGAGAGATACATATACAAAAATATTCACGACAACAAGAGTCATGAGATCTGCCACTCTTGTTTTGGTTTCATGTATTCTCATGTCTTTCATTTTCAGCCATGTCAAAGGTAATACATCTTTCTCTCCTTTCTTCTGCAATTGCAAAAACAAAAAAACGTTCTCCATTGAAATTTTTTAAGATCATGCTCTATAAGTAAACAAATTTGGTTTAAGAAAATTTAACAACGATTGTTATTGACATAAAACAAATAGAAGTGGAAGGCGGACGAAACCCTAGCGTCCAAAGGGTCCGGAAGGATATATTCATGGGTGGATGCGGAAGCGATGGAAACAAGACATGCATTAACGACTTCGTTAAGAAAGGAGGTAGCGACAATAAGCCTACAAGTTGTGAGTGTGATAACTTAGGCTATGAACATTTATGTCGATGTAATTTTCCTTTCTAACTTTTGTTATATGTCTTAAACAAAATTTACAATCGATAATTTTATTGTGGTGTGTATTTTTGGATTTTTTAGTCGGTAGAAGAAACCTAAAGAAGATAAGAGTCATAACAAAAGTTAAAATAGTTTTAAAACTCTGTTCCTAGACGCAAAATACGACATGATTTCAATTCACAATGAAATGTAATTAGGATCAATATTTCGCTAATAGAATTACCAAATCGAAGGAATAAAGAACGGACAACAATGAGTGACGAAAGAGAAGAATCATATAATTTTAATATTCTGTTAATCTTAATTATTGGAGGTGAGTTGTCGAATTCTTATCAATCTGCTGGTTATAATAATCCAAATAGCGACTTTGACATCTAGTTTCGATTCTTCCCTTCTATAATTGATAGATTAAATAGAAATTTTATGGAGTGGACTTTATACCATATAGATCGAACTTTGTTGATCCAATGTTGATAAATAAGAATTATTGGAGGTGAATTAGGAATAAGAAAAATGTCAATTTAACCTTGAACTTTTTGAAAATGCTGATTAAACCTTAAATTTTGGATATGATTGATTAAACCTTCAATTTTTGTTGACTTTTGTACGAATCTTCAACTTTGCATTGACTTGACAAATTGCACCCATCATTAATCCCAAATCAAAATTTTCTTTAAATTTCAAAAGCCAAATCGATTTTGGAAGTTCAATTCAGTTCTTATATTCCTTATACAAAACCTTTAAATTTGATTTTCTTTTTCCTTTCAAAAATTAACTCAAATTTATTAGTTTGAAGTATCAAAGACAATATTTCAAACCGATAAATTTGAGTTCATTCTTGAAAAAAAATCAAGAAGTTCTTCAGAAAAAGAGTCAAAACAAGTTAAAAGGCTCATCTGACATCATAGGAATCATTCACTATCTTGCGGCTTCAGTCACAAACATCAATTTCAAACCTTCTCATTCAAGAAACACAGATTTCTACTCAGACATGGGCGTATCTATGACTTGTAAGAATCAAAATCAATCTTTTGAATAGGAGAACAAACTTTTTGCTCTTTTATGTCGACAGTATATGTTTGCTAATCATGTCTCCTTCGTCTGACTGCTTGGGAGGGACAGTCCTTGGGAATTTTCAGCCTTCGAGGTAAGAGCCTCGAGGCTACCAAATGCAAAACCCTTAATGGTACTTAATAAAGTTAAGTCTTCAAACACATCTATCTTTCTTAGTTGTTTTGTTTTTGTAGACAAGTATGTTGTTACTCCCTGGGCTATGAAAGGTGCAGAGCCGGTTCAACATTTATATGGTCCTGGGCAAAAATTTTATTTTTTTACTTTTAATATAAATATTTTTGACTTTGTATTAACAAAAAATTAGACATTTCATAGTTTTTTAAAAATATTTAGGCCATTTTTTTGTTATTTAAAATTTTTCCGGGCCCATTTTTTAAGTTTTCAAAACAATTTTGGACATCCTTTTACTCTTAAATAAATTATAGGCATTTTCTAGAATATTTTTTTTAACCCAAAAAGAAAAAAAAAAGAAAAAAAGAAGAAAAAAACACGTTTTGGCCCTTGGGCCCGGGACGGTCGCACTGTCGGCCCGTCCTCCTAAGCCGGCTTTGGAAAGGTGTTCTGGAGTATATGAAGCAGAGTTATGGCAAAGCTCCTGTCTACATTCTTGAGAATGGTTTGTCTACTACCTCTCTCTCTATGTCTTTTTCTTATTCATTAATATCTTTCAAAGGATTTACATCAGGAACACAAGATACCAAAATTTATCGATGATCTACAGAAACTATCAATGAGACTCTTTATACAAACTGATTATAGTAACAAACACTAAACCAGTTCCCAAACACCAATTACCAAACAGCTCAGTCGTAGCACATCACTATTTAGACACGTGACATAGTCCTTCTTTGCAAACACCTTGTTTTATGAACGGTTGTCTCTATGAATTTTATCACTGTACTACGTGAATTTCAGCGATCCTTATCGCAAGAGAACTCCCAAACTCTCTGCTCATTGGTACTCTTCTTTTCTCGAGGGAAACAATCTTACTCTTGGTTCCCAAGGCATCACACAATCGCAGAGGAACTTCTCTCCTTCCTCAGCTTCTTCGTAGTAATGTTGCATTTATAAAATATTCAGATGAATCTGGTACATTCGATATTTGACCGAACAGAACCTCTCATTTGCTCATTAATGAAACATAAATAAAAGACCCTATGTTATATAGCTGTAAACGTAATGGCTTTCTGTTTTGATCAAACAACAGAGCCGTAATACAAAGTATTTGATGTAAAAGAGAAAAAATGAAACACAAACATAGTAATCAATAGGTACACATAAAAAACCCCCCACCAAATAAAAAATTATGCTTAATTAACATAATACAATTAAGACATTGGAATTAATTTTCTATGAAAGAATGTCGGCTAGAGAAATATAAGTGGGCAAGCACGTACGTGTGATCTTGTGTAACGACACCAAAGTCTCACCAATATTACTTTGATCTTTAAGCCACTATTAGGACAAGATCGTGTTTACCACACCTTCTAATCTTTCCGACATAATCTTTCAATTAATCTACACTCCCTTAAGTACTCATCTTCCATGTTCTCTCTTTCGTTAATCTCCCTTCTCAAACCGACCATGAGTCTTTTCTTCGTTTTGTGTCTCTCCGTGGCACTACTCTTATGTCATTCCTTGGTTAATGCCGGTAACAGTGGCTATTACGGGTATAACCCGTCGGTCGCTAACTACCTCCCTGAGAAACCTCAGAACATCATGAACCCAGTGGACTCATGTTGGCGGTTCAAGTCTGATTGGGCTAACAAACGTCAAGACCTAGCCGATTGTGTGGTTGGGTTTGGTTCATCTGCCTTAGGTGGCAAGAAAGGTGATATATATGTTGTCACAAATCCTACAGACAATGCACAAAACCCGGTTAAGGGTTCTCTACGGTACGGCGTAATCCAAGAGAAGCCGTTGTGGATCGTTTTCGCTAAGGATATGGTCATAACTTTGGAGAACGAGCTCATGGTTAATAGCTATAAGACCATAGATGGGGAGAGGGGCAAAAGTGGAAATTGCGTACGGACCATGCATCACGATACAAGATGTTACGAACATAATCGTGCACGGGATTAGTATCCATGACTGCAAACCGGGGAAGTACGGAATGGTTAGGAGCAGTACGACGCACGTTGGTCGACGTAAGGGATCGGACGGTGATGCGATCGCCATTTTTGGTGCGTCTAATATTTGGATCGATCATTGTTACTTAGCGAGTTGCACGGACGGACTCATCGATGTGATCCACGCTTCCACAGGAATCACTATCTCCAATAACTATTTCACACAGCATGATAAAGTCAGTTTTATATCAATTTTAATTTTAAAATCATTAATATAGCTGATTATTGACTCTAGCAATTATAATCACATTTTGATATTGGTTATTATGCATGCATAGGTGATGTTGCTGGACACAATGATGCTTTCGTGCAAGATGTAAACATGAAAGTGACCGTGGCATTCAATCATTTTGGACCAGGACTTGTGGAGAGAATGCCAAGGTAATTTATTCATCATCCTTTCTATTTAAATCTTATATTATTAGAATCGATAAACTCCTAAGAAAAGCATAAATCTCATATCATAAAATTTCTTTTTAATCTATAATATGTTGTGGGAAAAAATCAAACTTTTGATGTCAGAGTCATTAGCTGGATCATCATAACCACTAGAGTGAGAAAATTGGACACTTATAGTATTAGGTTTTTTAATGTCAATTGGATCGATAAAATCCAATCCGTAGCTTAAACTAAACCTATATCTAAAATTCTTTACTCACATGTACTAGGGTAAAGGTGAATATCATATGTCTGAGCTATTAGTTTGGGACATGTATCCACTAGGTTGAGAAGTACTCAACACTTATATCATTAGATAGTATAAGAAATTGATTTAAAACATAATAATTTTTAAATATAATTGTGATGGATGCAGGGTAAGACGTGGGTACGCACATGTGGCAAACAATAGATACGATAAATGGATAATGTATGCAATTGGTGGTAGTGCCGATCCAACCATTTTCAGTGAAGGCAACTATTTCATAGCTTCGGATAAATCAAACAGCAAACATGTGACTAAGAGAGAAGTAAAAGGAGGATGGAACAATTGGAGATGGAGAACATCAAAAGACGTATTCAAAAACGGAGCTTACTTCGTACCTTCTGGTTACGGCAGTTTTGTATTGCCTTACACTTCTTCTCAGAATTTTGTAGTCGCTCTGGAAACATGGTTCCTTCTCTAACCGCAAACGCTGGTCCTCTTAACTGTAACCTTTATGGCCCTTGTTATTAATTAGTACTCTTTTCATGAAATGTATTATAATTTCTGCTATATGTCCCATATAATTATCTAATTATGTTTTGATCTGAATTTGCTACATTTGGGGAACCGTCAAGAGTTTGTAAGAAATATTAATATGCATCTTTTATTATTTTGTGTATACATAATTAAATTGATGGGCCGGCACATATATATCCTCGAAATTATGGTATGGGATTGATTAGCAGACAAATAAAATTTATTGGCCAATCATTAAAGAAAATAAATTTCATTACCATTTAAAGTCAGAGGAGTAGAAAACCATAGCCATAAGATGGGTACGAAGGGCGGCTTGGACTTTTGTTGATCAATCATGAAGTATAGACTATTGACTTCACAATCATAATTTGAAGACTTTTATGTATTTTTGCTAAATCTAAATGCAAGCTTATTCCAACTTCCTTTTTATGGCGCTATCTTATGTTGTAAGTGTTTTTTACAATCAAAGATTTTCTTATAGATTGGACAATTGGTATTTTGTACCACTACTCGAATGGTACTCCAAGAAATTAAACCTATAATATAATATTATTTATTTTATTTGTTAGTATTAGTTTTATTTAATACAAGCACTATTTATATTATTTATAAAAATAACTCTAAAAATGGAAACTCTAATAATTAGTATCAATTTAAACAATTGATATGCAACTATTTTCATCATACCATATCGTAATGTACCATGCAGTTGTAAAAGATGCAATAGTAACGTCATTTGTTATAAATGATGTCAAACCACATATAAAATGTCATTTGTTAATAAATAATTTTATATAATTTTATTTTAAATAATATAATATTATTGATGTTATATGCATGTTTTTTTATAATGTAATATTATATTTAAATT
>JAKUCM010000954.1:0-56267 GCA_023374145.1 Lepidium sativum | reverse complement strand
GAATGAGAATATGGCAGCTAAGTTACAAACCTACAAAGAGGCAAAAGCATCAAAAGGTGCAGCAGCTTCGAGCAAGATCGTGATTCGAGTTTCAACTCCACTTCGGGGAGTCAGTACGAGGAAATTGACTATGATGGGAACAATGTCCCCAAATCCAAGGAGGGTGAACCAAAAGAGCAAAATCAAAGCTCCATGATTTTTTTAATTTTTAATGATTATAAATTTTTTATGTTGGAATTGCCAAGGTTTGAGTAATAAAATAACAATTAATTATCTTAGAGATCTTTGGAAGATATTTAAGCCAAATTTTTTTATTTTTATGAGAAACAAAGAATAAAGAGGATTTTTTGGTAAAAATTCAAGAACATTTGGGTTATAATAAACTAATCACGGTTGAACCAACAGGTTCTAGTGGAGGCCTTGCTCTTTTGTACCAGGATAATTATAAGGCCTCAATAAATTACAAAGACAAGAACATGATTGACCTGTCTTTAGACATCTTAGGTTTTCAATCATACCTGACTTTTTTCTATGCGAACCAGTATACACGAGATGGCCATATGTCTGGGAAAGGGTCAGGCGTTTGGGTATTAACCGAACATGCCCATGGGTAATCTCTGGGGATTTTAATGAGATTTCTGGAGATTTCAAAATTTCAAGTCAGGAAGGCGGGAAATAGAACATTGGAAAATGAGAGTTGAAACCTATAATGTTGGCCCAATGGTTGATACCAATGATATTAGGGAAGCAAATGATAAACTAAAACAGGCCTATATAGAGGATGAGATATACTGGAAGCAAAAGAGTCGAAACAAATGGCTGAAAAAGGGTGATGAAAACACCAAATTCTTTCATTCGGTGGTGCGACAGCGACGAACACGAAATATAATAATTGGATTACAGAATAGTGGGGTCAGTGGGTTGAGAGAGACAACGATGTTTTGATGGAGGCAGTGAACTACTTTCAAAACCTCTTTACCAGCAATGGTACTGGCCACACCAAAGTGGAGGAGATTGATAGGAAGGTTACTGAGTTGGACATTCAACTTCTAATGCGGCCTACCTCCGAGGAGGAGGTAAAAACAGCCCTGTTCCAAATGGATCCTGACAAGGCGTCAGGACTAGATGGAATGACGGCACAATTTTTTCAGTCATCATGGGAAACAATAAAGCTTGATTTAGTAGCCCTTGTGAATAACTTTCTTCGCACAAGGGTTTTCGATAGGAGATTAAACAAGACAAACATATGTCTAATACCTAAGATCGATCGCCCGACTAAAATGGCTGAATTCAGTCCAATTAGTATGTGTAACATCATGTATAAAATAGTAGCAAAGACATTGTGCCTAAGGCTGGAGAGGGTATTACCAAGGATTGTGTCTGAGACACAGTCAGCCTTTGTAGCTGGCTGCCTGATATCAGACAATATTTTGATTGCTCAGGAAATGGCTCATGCGCTTAGGACAAATAGGTCGATTAGTGGAAAATACATGGCAATTAAGACAGACATGAGCAAAGCTTATGATAGAGTCGAATGGGGTTTATTGGCCGGGGTAATGGGTAGATTGGGATTATGTGCCAATTGGATAAGATGTATCATGTGGTATATTATGAGTGTAGAGTATTCAGTACTTATAATACGAGTGTGGTGTATCATGGGGGGTTGCATTGTTCCCGGGCGAGGAATACGACAAGGGGATCCTTTAACTCCACATTTATTTATTATGTGTATCGAAGTCCTTATAGCTAAGATGTGTAAGGCGGTCCAACGTAGCCTTATAACGGGGATTAAGATTGTCAGAGATAGTCCGTCTATTTCACACCTTCTTTTTGCGGATGATACTGTATTCTTTTGTCAAGCTAACACAGCCGAGGCCACATGCGTCCTCTAGATTTTAGCTGATTATGAGCAGAGGTCGGGACAGAAAATAAATTTTGACAAGTCGTCAATTAAGTTTGGCAAGCACATTGGAGCGGAACGCCAATTAGAGATCCAACATATATTGGGCATACGTAATATTGGTGGGCTAGGGAAGTATCTGGGAATGTCGGAGGATATATGGGGTTCTAAAGCAAAAGTTTTTTCTTTTGTTGCTCACAATCTGAGGGCAAGAGTAGATACATGGGCAAACCGATTTTTGTCTAAGGCAGGGAAGGAGATTTTGATTAAATCTATCCTTACAGCGCTGCCAACATATGTCATGAGTTGTTATAGACTCTCGCGACAAGTTATCAAACGGGTACAATCTGCTATAGCCAATTTTTGGTGGTCTAGTTCTGGATCTACTAGGGAAATCCACTCAAAAAAGTTGGGAGATTTGTGTAAACCGAAAACACAGAGAGGTTTGGGTTTCCGTGTTTTAGAGGATTTTAATTCAGCTCTTTTGGCAAAACAGATCTGGCGGATATTAGAATTCCCAGAATCATTGTGTGCAAGAGTCTTGAAGGGGAGGTATTTCAAAGAAATGTGTATAATGGATACACCGGTCTGTGGAACAGTATCGTATAATTGGAAGTGTATTATGTCTGCATGTCCTTTGATCTCAAAAGGTCTTGTCAGGAAAATTGGGAACGGCAAGGATAGCAAGATTTGGTTGGATCCTTGGATTCCGGACATAGTTCCTAGACCACCGGTGAGATTGGACGTACACCTATTTCAGGACCTAACGGTTTATCAATTTATCGACAAAAGAATGGGACAGTGGAATGATACCCTAATCTGACAATACTTTGATGCATATGAGGCGAGGCTGATACTGGGAATCAGGTTACCAACCAACGAAAGAGCAGATTCTTGGGCTTGGCATTATAAGACGATGGATCGTTACACTGTCAAGTCTGGCTATAAGCTGGCTGGTAGTGAGTTGGGGTTGGACCAGGGGGTGGTTGGACCAAAATTTGATACTCTGTATAACTGTTGCTAGAAGTTGAAGTGTCCTCCTAAGATACGACACTTTATTTGGCAAACATTGTCAGGGAGTGTGGCTGTTGCTCAGAAGCTGGCTCGACGTGGAATTGGTCAGGAGTCCAGATGTCAGCGTTGTGGGACGGAGGATGAGACTATTAATCATATCTTATTCGAATTTCCACCAGCAATTAAAGTATGGGCTTTATCGGCGATCCCATCTCCTCCGGGAATATTCCCGGGAAGTTTCATATGGTCTAATCTGGATTATTTGTTCTCGAGGAACATGAACCAGATAGCAGAGGAGTGTTATCCATGGATTATCTGGCACATCTGGAAGGCGAGGAATTACTTCTGTTTTACACAAGTTGACTTCAATCCACGACCTATTTTGGAAAGGGCATCGTCAGACTATAAGGTATGGCTTGCAGCTCGGGCGGGTACTAGTGTTCCACGAGAACCAGGGACCCATCTAAATAATTTGGTGAAATCACGATCAATATTCCCCACCACAGCTAATCTAAGTTTCACGGGTTACAAATGCTACGTGGACGCGTCCTAGAAGGAAACCGATTCCTACACGGGGATAGGTTGGGTTTGCTTTCCAGATTTGGGGGAGGGAATATGCTCGGGATCTATGCATTTCCATCAGTGTATATCAGCACTACACGCGGACGTAGAAGCAGTCATATGGGCCATGCGAAGGCTAGTAGAGCGCGGAATCCTGGAAGTAAAGATCTCAACAGATTGTGAGACGGTGTGGTCCATCATCCAGTGACCAGAAGAGTGGCCGGCATTCATACCACATCAGGATCTTGAATCACGAGGCAAACGCGCTGGCTAGGATATGTAGGATGTCCGGTTTGTATTCTTAACGCGTCTGTTTTTGATATTCTATCGTTGACAAAAAAAGAAATATATATATATATATATAATAAGAGTTAGTATTTAGAAATCTGTTCATCGACATATATTGTGGAAGTTATTATATATTTCATCAAGAAGTATATGTGGACCCTTATGAACTTTCTAACTTCTTTAACATTATAGGCTTCCTAAAACATTGCAATGATATGTTTGAGAATTCTGGCCAGTTTCTAATTCCAAAAAAGAGATATGAGATTTTTATTTTATGCAATTTGGTGGAAATTAAATGGGTCAAGATCTCATAATCCCAATTTGGAGAAATTTAAATCTCTTATATACATATCAAATCCCTTATATACAAACATATTAATGAAACTTGATATTCCAAAAATGTCTTTAGGAAAAATTTGTCTAATTAATTATTAAAAAAAATCACTCTTCTCTCTCATCTCTCTCTCCTCCCTCGGCTTTTCTCAATTTGTCGCCATTGGTCTTCTCCTGGTTTTCTCGGTCTCGACTTGCAACGCCGCTGGTTCTGAAGGTGGTTCCGACGTGCACTGCCGCCGCATGTCCTGCCATTGTCGTTGTTTGTTATTCTCCATAGTTTCATTCTTGATTTGTCTCTCCGCTTTGGGCATAAGAAGGTCAATTGCAAAATGATTTTTAAGCTTGAAATTGATAATTTTGCTTTCGTTATTTGGTAGAATATGGCTCGAATAAGACTTGAGATTGGTAACATAGACCTAAACATAGTGTATTATAGATTTAGAACTGCCTAAATGAATGAATCTGCGTTTATAAGAGTTGGTTTCCATGATAGTTAAACTAGTATAATTTGATAGGTTTTATGTTTATAACCAGTTATACAGAACTGAATAAGTTGTACATTCTTTAGTTGCATTTCTGCATTGGGCTGTAAATAAGCTTAATTTCATAATTGATTATTTGGTGAAATCTAGCTTTAATAATACTTGACATTGGTAACAATTGGAATGTATAGGCTGAAACATAGCACATTATAGATTTAAAACTGTCTAAACGATCGATCAAATCTGAGTTGATAAGAGTTGTTTTTCGTGATAGTTAAACTAGTATAACTTGATAAGCTTAACGTTTATGACCAGTTATACATAACTGAATCATATGTACATTATTTAGTTGCATTTCTACATTGGGCTGATGAAGAAGCTTAATTTCATAATTGATTATTTGGTAGAATCTAGCTCTAATAAGACTTGACAATGGTAACAAATGGAATGTATAGGCTGAAACATAGCGCATTATAGATTTAGAATTTTCTAACGATTTGATCAAATCTGAGTTGATAAGAGTTGGTTTATGCGATAGTTAAACTAGTATAACTTGATAAATTTTACGTTTATGACCAGTTATACAGAACTGAATCAGTTGTAGATTCTTTAGTTGCATTTCTGCATTGGGCTGATGAAGAAGCTTGATTTCATAATTGATTATTTGGTAGAATCTAGCTCTAATAAGACTTGACATTGGTAACAATTGGAAAGTATAGGCTGAAACATAGCGCATTATAGATTTAGAACTGCCTAAATGATCAATCGAATCTGAGTTGATAAGAGTTGGTTTCTGCAATAGTTAAACTAGTATAACTTGATAAGTTTTACGTTTATGACCAGTTGTACAAAACTAAATCAGTTGTACATTCTTTAGTTGCATTTCTACATTGGGCTGATGAAGAAGCTTAATTTCATAATTGATTATTTGGTAGAATCTAGCTCTAATAAGACTTAACAATGGTAACAATTGGAATGTATAGGCTGAAACATAGCACATTATAGATTTAGAATTTTCTAAACGATTTGATCAAATCTGAGTTGATAAGAGTTAGTTTATGCGATAGTTAAACTAGTATAACTTGATAAATTTTACGTTTATGACCAGTTATACAGAACTGAATCAGTTGTAGATTCTTTAGTTGCATTTCTGCATTGGGCTGATGAAGAAGCTTGATTTCATAATTGATTATTTGGTAGAATCTAGCTCTAATAAGACTTGACATTGGTAACAATTGGAAAGTATAGGCTGAAACATAGCGCATTATAGATTTAGAACTGCCTAAATGATCAATCGAATCTGAGTTGATAAGAGTTGGTTTCTGCAATAGTTAAACTAGTATAACTTGATAAGTTTTACGTTTATGACCAGTTGTACAAAACTAAATCAGTTGTACATTCTTTAGTTGCAATTCTGCATTGGGCTTATGAAGAAGCTTAATTGCATAAATGACAATTTTTTTTGGTTATTTGGTAGAATTTGATTTGTATAAGACTTAAATATGGTAACAATTGGGTAAAACGTGGTGTAGTGCATTATACAAGTAAAAGTGGTAGAACTACATAAGTTATACAAAACTGAATCAATTTTTTCTGTTTGTTTTAGCAGGGCATTATGAACGCCAAAGTCTTGATATGGTGATGTCTATGTAGAACGTCCACCCGTTGTAGAGAATAGTCAATTTGCAGAGGAATGGGAAGACGGCTTAGGTTTGAGTTTGCATCAAGAATTTGAAAATAAGAAGACATTGCAATAAGTTGTGGATAGAGAATCATTTGTCTTTTGTTTTGCTATTAAAAGATCTGAACCCACTCGGTTATGGATTGTATGTAATAAAGAAGGCTGCAAATGGGGTGTACGAGCATCAAATATTAAAAATTTGGATATTATCACGATTATAATGTACACAAAGATGCATACATGCTCTCGGGTTAGTCAGAGCGAGAGTAGTGGCACAAAGAGGCACTACACGCCATAAATAGTTGCAAGTCTTTTGCAAGAGGATTTTCCTGGACAAATGAACATTCCAACTCCTAAAGTTATCATGGGTTTTGTGAAGACAAAACTTGGCGTGAGTATATCGTACTCCACCGTAAGGAGAGGGAGAAAACTTGCTATTGGTAGGATGCATGACACTCCAGAAGAAAGCTACAAGATGATACATTCCTATTTGTACGAGTTACAGAAAGTAAATGTGGGTACAGTAACACGGGTGCAAGTAGATGAGAATGGGAAGTTCAAGTACCTTTTCATAGCTTTGGGACTTAGCATCGAGGGGTTTAGGGTGATGAGGAAAGTGATTATTGTAGATGCAACATTCCTCAAAAGCGGATATGTTGATGTACTATTTTTTGCCATAGCTCAAGATCCTAATCGGCACCATTATTCAATTGCGTATGGTGTATTCGACAGAGAGAACAATGCTAGTTGGACATGGTTTTTCTAGACTTTGAAGACAGTTATACCAGATACTTCTGAATTGGTATTTGTAAGTGATAGGAGGCTCATCGGCGCCATAGGTAATATGTATCCAGAAGCCCATCATGGGTACTGCATATGGCATATGTCATAAAATATGAGAGTTTATGCGTCTAATACCAACAAATCTATAGTTGGTTGGAAATTCATGTAGTGTAGTAGGTAGTACATAGTTTCCGATTTCAACCGTGAATATAGTTTATTTATGAGAAGATTTTCATCTGCAGCCAGTTATTTGGAGGAAAGTACTCTGAAGAAAAAGTGGGCTAGGTGTGTCTTTTCGGGAAAAAGGTATAATATCGTCGCAAGCAACAGTGTGGAGTCTATGAATAGTGTGTTTAATGAAGCAAGGAATTTCTCCCTAATACCCATGCTTGATACAATCATCAAAACATTTTCGAAGTGGTTTTGTGATCGTCGGATGGAAACAACGAAAGGTACGATCGAAAACAAATTGGTGCTATATATGGAGAACATAATGCATGATTCATGGGCTGTTGCCGAGAGGTTGATTGTGATGACCCTTAACACCTTTGAATTCGATGTTGTCGGTAGTGATGAGAAGAATTATTTTGTTTGTTTGGAATCGAAGAGTTGCAGTTGTAGAGTGCTTAACATCGAAAAGTATCTGTGTATCCACGTATTAGCTGCATTCATTTATTACCATAAGATCAAACCTCGACCTCGTAATATCTCATTACATGAGCTTTGTTTTAAATATTATTGGTTCGAGTTGTGGGCACTTGCGTATATCATGTCTATTTTGTTGGTGCCCGAGATGTCACAATGGGATGTTCCGGATTACATCAAAGACAAAAAAATCAAACCAATGGGTGCAGATTCAGCACCATCAAGGGGTTCATTATCAAGGGGTTCATTATCACCACCAGCAGCATCACAAGCAGCAGCACCACCTTCACTAGCACAAACCCCAGCACCATGTATTTGAACAGTAATACAAGTTATACAAGTTATTCGAGTTATTTGAGTTATAAAAATTATTCTAGTTATACAAGTTATACATGTTTTACCTATTCCAGAAATGTCACTCTTTTCTTCAAACGATCCACCTCTTCTATTAATGCCTTAAGCATATCAACAACCTCAGCTTGATTCGGAGCAGAAGGCGGAGGTGGGGCTTTATTCGGAGCAGAAAACGGAGTAGATAATCATGCTTCCACTTCTTGGTAATACATCGCTTCAAACACAATTCTCTCCCAACAAAGATACATTGCCTCCAACTTTCAACCTCAAAATCATGCGTTTCATTATCCTCTTCTTCTGTAATTTCAGCCAGCAAACTACGCTCTTCATCTGTACGTGGAGAGAGGGTACTGAAAATCTCATGTAAAACAAATAAATCAACGACTAACTCTAATTATATAAATTATAGATCATTAACTATAGTTATACAAGGTAAACTCGTATAATTACCGTAGTTTTATCAAGGAGTTTGTTGATTGTAGGAAAAGAATATCCTCTCATGTTCGGTTGCTGAAACTTGGATCTGCACATTCGAGGACAAGATGGGTCTGCGTCTGGATTTATCTCTCGGCAATTACTGTACAAGGTCGGTATTGACTCAAAAGCCAATAACTACAACAACAAAAATAGGAGTAAATGTAAGAAACACCACACAATAATTAATAAATGAAATTAACAAATGTAAACTAACTTCAAGAGGAAGTACGAAACCAGGGATTGCCCAACCTGTACCGAGATCGTGCCTTTGAAATGATTCATTGTGTGCTCGATCTCGTGAAGCATGTTCTCGAATGTCCATCTGCCCCAAGGAAACTTGTAACAGTAATCGAGATCATCCACAACTCTCAATTGGAAGCTATCGATCGGTGTTGCATCTGTTCCGCCCTTAGTCGGCGAGTGAATGACATGGGATAGGAAGTATAGGACTAACATTTTCAACCTTTTATCATCTTGATTAAGAGGTCCCCAATTCTTTAAAATATTCTCCACATTCTTCTTTCTTACATTTTTCCCCAAATGCCCCATATAATTATTTTTGAACCTGGTACTTCCCGCTGTTTCCTGAAAATCTGTCGTTTCATACATCCGACAGTTTAGACCCAAGATCAATGCATGCTCTCTTAGCGCATAACGGACCGGGACACCGTTCACAATAAACCAAATATCTCTCTTTTGGTCTTCGTCCGAGCGGTTCGTAGCAGCAACATCCACATGCCCATGGTCATGTGGTTTTTCTCCATCGGCATATGGAATATATGCCAGAACTGCGGATGATTGTCGAACCATGCCCTCTCCACGTCAGTCAATGAAGGCTTCAACCCATTGAAAAATTGCTTCATTTGCTTTACAAAGCACCGAGTGGAGATCTTAAGTTTTTTTGGGTACTCTGTCGGATTGAAGTACATCCCAGTAGCTAGCTGTGTCCTTCATCCTGAAACACACACACATATTTTCAGCAATTAACGACAGTGTATAACTACAGAGTTGTACTAGTTTTACAAAAATATAGTAAAACAAGCAAGTTATACTAGTTATACCTATCACCAAATCAATTCATTACAAAATCATAACATCAATCCAAATCAACAACTTAAATATCCTACCAACTAAGCACAATAATAGCAATGAATACAAACAACTGTGTCTTATAACATTTCATCATCACTTCCCTCATGTTAAATGTGTATATCATGAAAAACGCACACATATTTTCAGCAATTAACGACAGTGTATAACTACAGAGTTGTACAAGTTTTACAAAAATATAGTAAAACTAGCAAGTTATACTAGTTATACCTATCACCAAATCAATTCATCACAAAAGCACAACATCAATCCAAATCAACAACTTAAATATTCTACCAACTAAGCACAATAATAGCAGTGAATACAAACAACTGTTTCTTTTAACATTTCATCATCACTTCCCTCATGTTCAATGTGTATATCATGAAAACACACACACACATATTTTCATCAATTAACGACAGTGTATAATTACATAGTTGTACTAGTTTTGCAAAAATATAGTAAAACTAGCAAGTTATACAAGTTATACAAGTTATACATATCACCAAATCAATTCATCACAAAAGCACAACATCAATCTAAATCAACAACTTAAATATCCTACCAACTGAGCACAATAATAGCAGTGAATACAAACAACTGTGTCTTATAACATTTCATCATCACTTCCCTCATGTTCAATGTGTATATCATGAAAACACACACACACATATTTTCATCAATTAACTACAGTGTATAACTACAGATTTGTACTAGTTTGACAAATATATAGTAAAACTAGCAAGTTATACTAGTTATACCTATCACCAAATCAATCCATCACAAAAATATAGTAAACCTAGCAAGTTATACTAGTTATACATACCATTGTGTCTTCAATGTGTATATCCTCAATGGGTTCGGCTTCGACATGTCCTCTACCACTACCTCCTCTACTTGACCTTCCTCTAGTTCGAACCATGAATGCAAGAAAAAAATAGATATATCAAATACAATCCTCTACATTATCTCAACACAATCGATGATATACACTATCTCAACACAATATCCACAAAATATATCAAAATCAAACATCATCACTAATTTCAAAACACAATATCCACAATTACTTCAAAACCAAAACATAGAGAGTTTGACATTGTGATTGTCAATCATCAACAACACTCTATTACATTCTAATCAATCATCAACAACTATCAATTTTGAAATCCTATCAACTTCCAATACCAAATTCGGAACCAAAACCATAGAGAGTTTGAACCAAAATCATAGATCAATCCCAAAACCGCCCCCTTTTATTTCTGAAATAGAATACCATACCCTAAACAAATGGTAACCAATCACACGTTTGAAGATTTACCTTCAATTGGAGCGTTTGATGGAGAAAAATCTTTGATTTTTAGCGAAATCCCACGAAGTTTTATAGTAGTTAGGGTAGTTTTACGAAAGAGAGAAGTGAAATCACGGGAAGTTATGAGATGTGAGGGAGAGAGTTGTTCAAATCTTTGATTTCGTGAAATAAAAGAGAAGTGGGAGAGTGGGAGATTTGTTTTCGCGAAATTAGGGATTTAGTGGGGGGACTGGGTCGAGTTTTAGGGTTTGGGTCGGGTTTTAGAATATTGGGTCGGGTTTTATGGATTGGATCGGGTTTTCGGTGATTTGGGTCGGGTTTCAGCGAAATTCGCGGGATAAACTGGTCATTTGACCTATTTTTTGATTTTTTTTTTAAATTTAATTCTATTTTTTATGTGGGGTTTGAGATCAAACTTCTTCTTAAATGGTGGTCTCAGACAATTCCTCAAATTTGAGAAAGTTAACATATAATGAATGTTAATGATTTCAAATGATCTATTTATAAGAGAAAAAAGGATAAATTATTTTTGTGGGGAGTTAAATTATGACTGGAGAGTTAAGATAATATAGTGAATCAAATTTGGTATTACTTCTAATAATTTATTTTAATATACTCAAATCTATTCTCTAATTAGTAAGGTGATTACATTAGCAATGTATACATATACGTTCGGGGTACAAAATTAGTAAGGTGATTACATTAGCAATGTATACGTATACGTTTGGGGTACTGTCTTCTTTTTTTTGTAAAATTAATTTATTTGTTTTAGTATATGATATGCAATTTGTCTTCTTTCTTTTTGAAGATTTAGTTTTTAATTATTTGTCCACAATTTCAAGTTTTTCATATGTAAAATATGTTTTTTCCAACTTAATTTATTATAATAGGCGATCAAGCTAATATTGAAATATATAATTCACAAAATTATGATTCATGGCAAGCTTTCGAATACAACAGGCCAAAAAAAATCAGCTTTCTAGTTTAGAGAACATAGAATCATAGAAAAAGTGAAAAAAAAAACAAAAAAGACTTCAAAAATGGTTGAACTCCTCTAAAAGCGTAGCAAAATTTGGCCATTCTCCAAGATCTGCTATCATCTTCAGCACCTCCGAACAGTGTACTATAAATGCAACCTCAGTGAAGCAGAGAGATATAAAGGAGGACATAGCCCACAATAGAGCTTCAAACTGAGAATGGAGGGAATACAAGTGTCGGGGAAGCCATGTCGTGCCTAGGTTTGCGTCGCCTAGGGTATCAAAGAAACAAAGCCATCCCAACCCCAAGAAAAGTTCCGAATCTTTCTATGATGCATCCACAAAGTACATGAAACCTGTGAACCCGGGGTGAACCGCCTAAGGCCAGACGAGAACCTCTTGTTCCAATGGAACAACTTGGAGATTGGAGGCATCATTCGCGTAATCCATAGTGATTTTATTCAAAATAAACTAAGTAGCAACGTCTTTTTCACCATGGCGAACCACTTCTCATGGATCCCAATCGATATTAGAAAACAATTTGTCATTCCTCGCCTTCCAGATGAATCATAAAAGCCAAGGATAACATGTCTTATCAATTTTTGGGGGAAGACGGCAAAAAAGGTAATCACAATTAGCATCGATAGAGGAGCCTGAAAATTCTCCGACCCCTGTCGGCAGCGGAGACAAAGCACAAGTTGAACAACTGGAGACATTCAAAAAGAACATTATTTAAACATTCTGAACTAGAACCGCAACAAACATAAGACACATCACTGTTAATACTTCGACGTGCCAAGTTTGGGCGCACTACAATCTGGCCAGATATAGCCTGCCACATGAAAGCCTAATCTTTGCAGGGCAAGGAACCTTCCATACCTCGCTCTGTAAAAATTCCAAAGTCAGACCAAAAGAAACATCAGCCCAATGAGCCACATTTCACTCTGACCAATAACCAGATTTAACTGTATACTGTTCAAACTTAGTAAAATGCCAACTGAACCAATCAGACCTAACCCGCCGCGAGATAGGGATGCCAAGAATCAGAAGAGCATCTGGCGGATCCATGAACTGCATAACAAAGTTCGTCCGCCATTTCCTAGTCACTGTATCAATGAGAATATCCATAGTGAGATCCAGATTGAACAACGACCATGGGCCAGACGCAGCTCGAGGGATCGCATTGGGATCCAAGGATCACACCACACAGAGATTGAGGAACCATCTTCAACCCGCTTAATCAAACCTTTAGCAAATAAGGCCATAGTAGAAATAATACTCTGCCAACCATAAGACAGAGAAGAAGTACCACGAGGAAGAAAAGGACTAGAATTCCAAAAATAGCGTTTGCTTAAAATTTTGGAAAACAGAGAGTCCGACCAATCAATAAGATGCCAAACCTGCTTAGCCAACAGAGTGGAATTAAAATATTCAATTTGCCGAAAATTCAAACCACCTTCATTCTTCTCTTTGCATAATTTCTCTCACTTCACCCAATGAATACCCGAAGATGATTGACAGTTTTGCCACTAGAAATCTGCAATTACAGATGTAATTTTCTGAGTAATACCCTTAGGCAGACGAAAACAAGACATAACGTAAGACAGTAACGCAATCAAAACATATTTAATGAAAACCTCATGTCCACCTTTGGATAAGAATTTTGATGTCCACGAGTTAATACGAGCCTTTATTTTTTCATGCACAAAAGCAAATACTTTAGTTTTGGATTCTTCCAAACCTTCAGAAAGACCTAGATAGATTCTCTATCCCTCCAAAATTATGAATCCCTAGAATATGTAAAACTTGTTTTGTCTTCCTTCATTTTTGGATTATTTTTTAAATTATGTGTGCATACTTTTAATTTCAGTCATATAATATTGTTATGTAATGTATGTGTTTTGTCATCTTTCATTTCTGAATTATTTCATTAGTGGATTTTTTTTCATTTTTAAAAAATTATTTGAGCATAATTTTAATTTCAATCATATAATATTGTTATGTAATATGCATTTTGTCTTCTTCTATTTGCGTATAATTTTTATTTTTCTAGTTTATATTTTTTTGTGTTTTTTGTATGTATGAAGTGAATTGTTTTTTGTGTTTTCAATCAAGAATAATTTTAATTTGAGTCATATATTACTATATATGTAATATATGTGTTTTGTTTATTTCATCTATGGATTTTTATTTTATTTTTGTTTTGTATTTGTAGTTTTAAATTAAATATAATAATTTAAATAATTTGATGATGTGGCACTTTAAAAAGAGAGAATTATTTTTCTATATATATAGATTATAAAAGTACAAATATTGTAACATATTATCATCATAATTTTTTTTTCAACTAATATAGTGGCTTTTAAATCTCGCTCCTAATATTATATGTAGGATGTTTGATTCATGATGCCTAAAAAATTTATATAATAACTACAACTACAGATGTAATTTTCTGAGTAATATACCTAGGTAGACGAAAACAAGATATAATGTAACAGTAACGCAATCAAAACAGATTTAATGAAAACACTAAACCACCTGATGTCTTAAAAATTTATATAGTGACTATAGCACTAGATCACCTATTTTCGGTTCTTAGCTATTATCATTATAATTATTTTTATTTGTCTTTAACTATAATAATTTACCAAATTTTAAAAATAAAATAAATAAAAGGAGTATTTCCGTTATTATAAAATAAGATATAATCATTCTCTTTTAAAAGCACTTGTTTACTTTAATTCATTTTCAAAAAAGGCAGAGACATTTTCTGCCGAGGATAGTTGGCCCAGTGGTGTAATCACTTTACAAATCCTCAAGTCACCAGGGATCGAATCCCCTAATAGGAGTGAGATTTAAAAGTCAGTAGGTATTTAACAAAAAAAAGACATTTTCTAAATAAATAAATAAATAAATAAATAAGAAAGTAGTCAAAATATAGATTAATGAAGAAATTAATCATAATTAAATTTTGATAAATGAGTATTATATATTCAACGATTCCTGTATAACGGTTAAAATAACCGAAAACCGCGATGATGATGGATTGGTGAGTGTTGTTCTTGAAGTGGTTACATATAAGAACCATGTGGAGTATATGGAAGATGATGTCGCGGTGCTTTGTGATATGGTGATAGAAGCTTTTGAAGATGGAAGAGCAGAGGAATGTATTGATCCAAGGCTGCAAGGGAAGTTTCCGGTAGGAGAAGCGGTTAACATGTTTTTTGACTACCACTAAGTGTCGGTGAAGAGGAATCCGGTTTGTTCATTTGGATTTTTGTAAGAGAGATCCTTGTTATCTTTTTAAGTATGTGTTTTGTTTTTGATGATCTGCTTCTTTGTATTTCTTTCATGTCTGTTAGTTTTCAGTTTCAATGTTTGTAGCTTCTATTGTTCTTATAACACTTGTAGGGTTTTATTATCGGATTTGTTCCTTTGATGGAATCTTTATTTGTTAAGAAATAAAAAAAAGGGAGTACAGTAGTAGTGTCTTCATGTCAAGTTTCAACCTTCAATTACCAGAAAGAGAAAACAGAGTTTTCTTGTGAGGCAAGTAAAAAGATAAACTGAAGAACCCTAGTTTCAATGACCAATAAAAGAGAAACTGAGCATGCCTTGTCAGAAAACAGACAGGGCCGGCTTAGACGGGCCGAAAGTGTGACCGTCCGGTCCCAAAACGTTTTTCTTTTGTTTTTTTTTGAGTTAAAAATATAAAAATATATTTTAGAAAAGGCTATAAAATTTTTTTAAGCTTAAAAAGGCTCAAAATTGTTTTGAAAACTTAAAAAATGGATCTAAAAAAATTTAAATAACAAAAAAAAGGCCCAAATGTTTAAAAAACCTATGGAATGTCCAAATTTTTTTTCTTAATACAAAACCAAAAATATTTATATTTAAAATAAAAAATAAAAATTTTGCCCAGGGGCCATATAAATATTGAGTCGGTCCTGAAAACAGACCACTTTTTTTCTTCCTCGGATTTAAGAAAGAAGAAATCAATGAAATTGAAAGTAAGAAATTATTATTTCAAAAAAAACGAATAGAGGACAACGATGTGCTAACATATTTATTCACTACCACTAAGTTCTAGCGAAGAGGAATGCGGTGTGATTCACTAATTTGAAGTGTTCACAAATTCTTCTTTCTCTAACGAAAAGATAAGAGACTGACAAAAAATGAGTTAATGTAAAAAAGCATGTATATTTACATGGCAGCTTTTCCCGCACCTTTAGGAAGTATCTTTGATGCAGCTGTAAAACAGTTCAAATGGATTCTCTTTAGAAATTTGAAACAATGTAATAACAATGGGTATTGGATAAAATCCTTGTGTCGATAATAGTGAGGAGCTAACTCCATTAACCACTCCGGTTTCACTTCTGTTATAAGAGTCTACCCATAATCATATAATATTTGTGGTTTATGTAGAGTGAGGATTGATTAACCTGAGATAAGCATGAGTTGGGATGTATGTGCACGGCTTGGGGATGTTTCACAGTTCGATATGATCCATGCTTCTGCAGTTTCACTATGAGCTGAAAAAAACCTGAGAAGAAATTAGTGCCAAGATCATTAGCAAGGCATAATTGTAAAGACTTGTGTTTTTTTTTATCAGCAAAGATGTGAAGGAGAGTGAGAAATTTACCAAGCTACTATGGATTTCCGAACATAATCCAAATCGTTTAGGTTTGACGTGATTTCTATTTCTACTCTCGAGAGAAGTCTCTCCAATTGATCACGAATGTCTCTTGCTCTTTTCATAATCCTTGCATTATCTGCGTGAACCTGTTTGACAAATAGCATAAGTTCAAAGAATAGTAGAAATTAATTTACAAATTCGAGAACAAATTTAGAAAGATCAACATTTTGTAAATTGTACTTAATACAAAGTTAATGTTTTCTAAAAATAATTTAATATCTCAAAACAAGTTTACAAATCTCAAAGCATAAACATATCACAGATACAAATTTTATCAAATCTACATCAACAAATAGCAAAATGTAACATTATAATGCAACATCGAAATTTGTATTTAATATGTGTATAAATTAACAACTTACATAAATATTCTAGAATACAACATCACATACTCAGCTAATATAGATTCACAATCACAAGTTACATTAAAAAAATGTGATATATAAAAAAAAATCTGTGAATTATACCAATGAAAATGTGTGAGCAAAACAAAATGTATGATAAACAAATTTGTGATAACAATAATGAAATCTTAAATAATGTGTGATGAACAAATTTGTGATAAACAAAACAAAATCATACAATCATCTCATTTGTAGTCTCTTGTATGAGGTTTTAAACTCATTACAGAATCATACATCTGATTGGATTGGTGATAAGAGTCATAGCGACGTCACGTTCATGAAACAGTGTGTTAGCAAAGGACTATGTCACGTGGCTAAATAGTGATGTTTCAATAACTAAGCCGTTTGGTAATGGGTGATCTAGTGACGTGTCAAGAGGAAGTGGTTTAGTCTTTGTTACGATAGTTTGTGTAAAGAGTCACATTCATAGTTTGTTTAGGGGATCGATAGGTTTTGGTATCTTGTGTTCTTCTTGTAAATCTTTTGATAGATATTAATGGAGTTTAGGGTTTCTCACTAGTAAACTCTATCAATTGGCCTTGATGATGAAGGTAAAGATGACGAATTGAAGTGTAGAGAAATTAGGTTATACGGTACTCGTTTAGAGATTTTGGTTTGGTGTTTAGGCGGTTGCGAGAAAACCAAGAGTCCTATTGTTTCATGAATCAAAAACAGACAACACGTATCTTTCTTATTGCAAGAAGAGCATTTACACTAAAATGTTAATCATAGAGAAAATCTTGGTTTAATTTTAATAAGGTCAATTATATATATTATGAAGATCTTGGTTTATTTCTAATAAGGTCTTCACGAAAAGGAAAATAAAAAAAGGTCCAAATGTTTCGATTCAAATTTATGAAAACCCTCAAAAAGACCATAAAACCGGACTGAGAATAGACAAAATAAAAATGGTGTTTAGTTCAGTTCTTAAAGGAGGAGTAAAAATGGCAAAGCATCAGAAACCTATGGCTCCACAATAGTAACTTGTTGCCACTCTCCATCAACCGCCTCTTTCCACACAGTCACGTTGTTGTTCCCATCGGACACAGCCAGTAAGTTACCGGTCAATGACCATGAGACCCGCCACACCGGAGTCATAAAGTCCTTTAGAACCTTACCTTCCCATTGGTCACCTTCTTTTCCCACTGTCCACATGATCACTTTCCCATCTTGGGAACAACTGGCTATGGTAGACTTGGGGAGACCCAAGTTTGGTGCCCAAGCAACATCACGGACCCAATCAGTGTGCATTTGAAGAGCCGGAAAGCAATCCATCTTCCACGACCCGTTAGAGAGCTTCCACACTTTCACGGTATTATCACACCCACCAGAGGCGAGCTTGTATACTGGATCAAGCAAACCTGAGCTGACAAGAGCACCAGGCGCCGTGGCTGGGGCCCAAGTGACTGAAGTGACTCCAACCGGATGCGCTTGGTCAATCCTTGTTGTGTCCCAGCCACCATCAGCACGGCCAGTGAAAACCGAAATGTTGCCATCAGATGACCCACAAGCCAAAATTAGACCGAGGTCATTAGGAGCCCATGCAATGGAGTTGACTGACGTTTTGTGGTCTGTGAAAACATGAGCTTGGGTCCATTGGTTTTGGTTGCCTTCTTTCCAAAGTATGACTTGACCATCATAGGAGCATGAAGCGACGATTGATCCAAACTTTGGGTGGGCCCACGAAACCTGCCAGACAGGACCACGGTGGCCAGTCAATGTAGCTAGTTGCTGCGATCCACCGTTGTTACTAACGCCGGTTATCTTGATGGTGCAGTCAGATGAGGCAGTTGCAACCCGCTTTCCATAGTAATCCATTTGCACATCATGGACAATGTCCTCATGACCCGTTTCAATCTTCTGACCTGGCATGTTTCCGTAATGACTTTCCCTGCTACCGAACGTGAAAATGTAAACTGTTGAATAAGAAAATCCAATTGAAATAACACAGGAAAATAGCCCGTCAAGAACACAGTTCATGGAAGAAACAACATGGAAAAGCAGAGATCTTAAACAACAAGCTTTACAAAATTTCTTACTTCAAATGGTTAGAACAATGTCAAAACTCATATTCTATATGTCACAACATCCTCAATGGTCATACATAAGACATATTTGTAGAATACAATCGCACCAGAGGCAAGATATTATTATCACTTTTATAAAAACCATCTACACGAGAAATCCTAAAATTGTTTATCAAACGTGTACCACTAGGAAACTATCTATATAAGCGATAAAACATATAACCTACACAATGCAAATAGCTAAGGAACACAAAAAGCGAATCTGTTGATCTATTAGGTACCTCCACATGTTTTCCAAACTTTCAGTCTCAGTTAAGTATAAAAAAACCTTTCACTTTGCTTGTACAGAATGTTACGTGTTTTCCAGACAGTCAACGAGCACACACATTCAAGCATACTATATACAAAATCAATAAAACCTCTTATATAAATAGAAGAAAGAATTTTCAGTCACAGATCGATAACCATGTAATTCTCAGAGATCGATTTTTACTTTAACTAATAACCACAATAGATTATCAACATTGCAGGGGTGAATCACATATGAATCCGAGTAGTAGAATTCTAAGATCAAACTCGAGTCGCAGATCCTAAAGGCAGAAAATTTTCTAATCGAACCGATTTGATAGAAATTTGAAGCTCACATTTTCAATCCGAAACCGATTAAATTGAAAGAGACAACCATTTCGCTAATCCAAATAATGAGAGCTTACAGGTTGAAACGCTATTCAATTAAACAGATCATGAGGTCGTATAACAAAATTACGAAACAGATCAAACTAGGGAAGCTCCTGATTGATCACGTTGTGTACACTAACCACAAATTCCGAAAGAACCCTAGCTTAGACTTGTCAAGACAGCTAAGAAAACCGAGAGAAAACAAAATCGAAATGTGCAGTAAAATATTATGGAAGAGATAGCGAACCAGAAGGCACAGAGAACAGACTAAGAGACGCTGCAATGTGAGTCGAAGAAGAAGATCGACGGGAAAGGAAACGCTAGGGGAAGGCAATCGGGAGTATTTTATTGTTTAAAGAGTTTTTTGTAAGCTAATTAAAGATCTGGCAATTATCTAAACCGTTGTTCAGATTTTGAAACCGGTCAAATAGAAAACCGGAGGGATATAAGGAATAAACTTCTCATATTAGATCGATCATGGACCATATCTAGTTCATTATGGGCTTTATGCGCCTTCTCCTTTTTCTCGACCAATTTGGGCTTTGTTTACCTCTCGTAGATTTTTAATCCTTCTCCTCGATAATTAAATGATTCTTTTTAGATTTTCGCTCATATTGTATGTTTTTTTGTTAAAGCTCTCGTATTGTACCGAGTTCAAAATTTATATTCAAACCCAAATCTAATTTAAAATAAAAAGAACTGAATCGAAGTAAAATCTCTAAAATAATCATCCATTATGTAAATACAAATACGCAAACTCGATTGGATAAAATTTAAAAACTGAATGGATATCCGAAATACCCGAAATATATAATATATTTACATAAATATTTTTATATATATCTAGTTACACAAATATTTAAAATTATAATTACAAAACTAAATAAACTAATCAATTTATAATTAATATAAAAAAAAACAAAAATATTAAATTTGAAAAATTACGAAAGTGTAACATATATTTTGATTAAAAATAGTTGAAAAGTTTTGGATATCCAAATCCGACCTAAATTTGAATTCAAACCAAATTCAAAGTCGAACCTGAACTGAATCAGACCCGAATCGAATCTGAATCAAACCAAACCTGAAATAGGTATTTTATAAAAATCGAACCTGACCCGAATCCGAAATTTAATATCTGAACCCGTAAAAATGTCTGAATGTGTCTAAATTCGAAATATCTGAAACCCAAAAAGACCGACCGATCGGCTCCAAGTATCCAAATGCCCATAACTACAAATTACTCTCAATTTAATAATTAAAATAATTTATTTAATAGTTTAGATACCAAGGTTTTTTTTCCACTATACTTTTTTTTTGTCAACTAACCTACTGGTTTTTAAATCCCACTCCTACTCTTGCAGATACGGAGTTCGATCTTTGGTACTTTGAGTATTTGTAAAGTTTTTTCCACTATACTAAAAGATTAAAAAAGAAATAGAGTGTGAATTTTAGACTAAAAATTATACTTTATTAGATTAAAAAAAATGTTCATATATTCTATTATTAGTTCAAACCTTAATGTTTTGTTGATTAATAATTATTCAAAAGTTCAAAATTTGGACTAGTAATCATTTTTATTACTTTTCTATAATAATTATTATTTTAATCAGACCACTCTTAGTAAAAATAACATGTTACGGAATTAAATAACTTTTCAATTTCTAAATTAGACATACTATACATAAAAGTACGTGTATTCGTAACAGTTAAGTTTAAGATAAAATCAGTCCAAAAGCATTATAGCCATATACCTAATTTCCTCCATCTCCTTTTTTCTTTGTCATCTACTCTAAGTACTTAAAAAGCATATAGTATCTTAAATTTAAGCGTAATTATCAAATTCAAAGACTGAATAAAGTACTTCAAAAAAAGTGACAAAAGAAAGAAAAAGTTTGGAAGAAGAGATAAGCGAAGAATAGAGTGGAATATTGTTAAAATTTAGCGTATTATTTATGTTTGATACCTTTTAGTTTCCAAATAGAAAACTTGTGGAGTTGTGATAAGCCAACGTTGCCCACCACTTCATCGTCATCTTCCATCTTCTCCTCCTTATAAGTATATATATATTCTCTACCTTTAAAAACATTCAACCAAGTTTTTAGTTCATTTCCACTATTAGACCTAAACGAGAGGCTGACAAATTCATGTTGACCCAAATCATATGGTCTTACTTTATATTATAATGACAAGTATTTGGTTAGCAGACCAAATAAATGAGTGTTTAAAGACACTTCAATCACACCACGTAAAGATAGACTGATCCGAATCACATGCATTACCAAACAAAAAGTTAAGGCTGAGAATGAAAGATAGATAGATTTCGTAAAAATATCTTCTTTTTATTATTACTATTTTGATTTTGATAATAATGATGATGATAACAACAATATAGAATACGAATAATGTTAAACGTGGCATATATCTGAATATTCTCTACCACCAGTATCAATATCAATAATATTTCACATGTCATCGTCGACGTCGCCGACTCTTCGTTTTCCAAATTTGCCCTTACTGAAACATGGGTTTCCGTTTTTGCCCTTGACTCTTCGGATACATAGTTTCGAACTTCAGTCCAACCGTTTGATTCCCAATTTGCTCCTCCGGTTATCGCTAATTTGCTGATTTTTGACATAACCGAAAGGGTAGATTCAGGTTTTGACTCCTTGCTCTCTTCTTCTTCGTCGAACTTGGAATTGACCCAGTCCAATACACAACGCGGTGATGACTCCGTGAAGAACGAGTCATGATGATGTTGACATAGAAACGGATGCTCCAATAGCTGATCGCAACTCCATCGCTGACTCAAATCTCGTTTCAAGCATTTCTCTAAAAAATCGCGTCCGAGTTCCGAAAATCTCGCCGGAATTGAAGGTAACTCGTTCGAATATGCGATCCGACTCAACGAGTCGAATCCTTGGTCTTCCCAAGCCGGTTTTCCGGTCAACATCTCGATTACGGTACATCCCAGAGACCAAACGTCACTCTCTGGTCCTTGGTACTCTGCTCTAATCACTTCAGGAGCCATCCAAAGTGGACTTCCACGCGGTGCAATCTGAACCGTCGACTTTTCCAGTTCAATCGCCGATCCGAAATCCGCTAGCTTAACGGAGCTTCCACTGTTAAAAACGAGGATGTTCTTGGCTTTAACGTCGCAGTGAACGATTCCGTTAGAGTGAATGTGACGGAGAGCAGAGACGAGACACCAAACGTAACGGCGAAGACGAGTTTCATCCACCACAATTCCACCGTTAGCCACGTCGCCTTCCGGTAAATACTCTAGGTGGAGATTCCGAAACGACGTCGTTCCTTCTTTTGACACGTCATCACCGAGAGATCTGACTATATGTGGATGAGACTTTAATCTCCGGAGAATAACGATTTCGTTTTCCAGCGACTCTACCTGAGCAGGAAGACACGTGGCGAGATCTACAGATTTCACGGCGAAAACTCCACCGTCGATTTTACTCGTGGCTTTACCAACTGTTCCAAAACATCCTCTTCCGATACAATCACCACGAATCCAAGATGAAGAAGAAGATGAAATGTTCGTAATGATGCTCTGTTTCTCCATGTTTTTTTTTAACTAACTTCTGTGTGTAAAATCTAATGGACACACGACCATATTTATACGTGTGCCGAAGTATCAAATGTGAACGAAATATAAAGTTGGAATTTATTTAATTTCCGACGTGGACGTTTTCTTTTCTACTTGTTGTCTTTATGAATTTTGAAACCGTGAAAGCTATTTCCAAAAAAAAACACACTTTCCCACTTGGGAATATTCAGAACAGTAGTCTTAATAATTATTATTATTATTAATACACAAATGGATAATTGAGAAGAACGGTTTAAGATGATGTCAGTAACGACACTTGTTGGAGAAGTTCGTAAGAAGAAAGTTGAGAGTACTTTCTTATCGAGTATCAACAAAGAAATCAAGTTGGGGTTTGATCTTGACCGTTGATTCGTTACACCAAAAAGGCTTTTAATACGACAAAGTCAACGGCTCTATTCATTAACTTCAACTAATAAAACGCTTTTGTTTGAAAGTTTACTGCTTAGGCCGTGAGGTTAGGACCGACAAGTGAACGATCTCCCCGACGAATCGTGGGAACGGCAAATTGACGAAACGTGTCCATTGATTTTCGGACCTTTGTGTTTGGTCAGTTGACTTTTGTTATTGTTTTGCGTTAACAGTATTTTTTTTTCTTTTTGTATAGAAAATATACTTTAATGTTGTAATTATCTTCCTTATAACGTCATACGTTACATCCATACGTTTATATAACTATGAGTCTATTGTCAATAACAAACGCAGCTTTTGACAGAAACATTTTCTCATGGCATCAAGAGCCAAAAAGACTTAGACCTAAAATTTTTTTTAAAAAAAATTTCTTTCTATTTTGCTACACAGCCGTCGCCGCTCTACTTTGCACGTCGCTGCTTTCTCTTCTTCTTCAACGTGACGTCTGCTGCTTATCACTACGTCCTCCCCCTCATCTACAATGTCATCTACTACTTCATCTACAAGCGACGAATCTACTCCTTTTTTTACGTTACATCCATCCGATAATCTTGGATGTCTCATCACACCTGTCATTCTTCGCGAAGACAACTACTCTAAATGGACAACATAATTTTGGAACTCTCTACAAGTCAAAGAGAAGATCAGATTCCTTGATGGATCAATCACGAAACCATCCGCAAATCCGGCTCTTTCTCGTTGGATCGCCGCCACTTCGCACGTCTATTGATCCTACTCTTTGTTCTACTGTCTCTCATCTCCCTGATGCATACCAACTATGGGAATCTCACAAAGTTCGCTTTTCCATCAAAAACAGTGTCCGTAAGCATCTTCTCTTGGATGATATCACTAATTGTAAACAAAACGGCCAAACCGTTCTTGAGTTTTACGGTCGTCTAACTAAATTATGGGATGAATACAATGGAATCACCTCTTCTTGCTCCTGCACATGCGCCGCCGCCACCACCCTTGCTCGTGACCGTGAAGATACCCGTGTCCACCGGTTTCTCTTCGGCCTCGATGAAGTGCGTTTCAGCACTATCCGCTCTCAGATCATTCACGAGGACCCTCATCCCCCTCTCAACTCCATCTACTCTCGTATTATCCGTGAAGAACAGCACGATCTTACTATGCGTTCAAAGGAACTCAACAACACCGCAGTCGGTTTTAGCGTGTGTCCCGATTTGTCTCTCTCTGCTAGCGGCGCCGCTGTTGCACGCAGCCGTGATCCTAACCGTTTTTGTAGTCACTGCAACCGCAAAGGTCATGATAATTTCGAGTGTTTCCTTCTCCACGGATATCCAGACTGGTGGTACGAAAAAGAACAAAACTCGGACTCCCATCTTCGCGCAAACTCTCCTTCGGGTCGTGGTCGCGGTGGTCGTGGTCCAAGTCAGGGAAGGGGACGCGCTAATGCTACTCGATCTACTCCTACTGAACATTCTACGTCTCCTCAACCCACCGCTGATCAACTTGCTGCTCTCATCAATCTCCTTCAGACACAAAAGTCTCAGATCTCTACTGAACGTCTTTCTGGTAACACCACTCTATCCGATGTTATATTAGACACTGGGGCTTCTCATCATATGACAGGTGATCTGCGTCTTCTGCATGATGTTCGGGATATTTCGTCCTCCATTGTGTCTTTTCCTGATGGTCGTTTCTCCCGCGCCTCGAAATCCGGAACACTCAAGCTTAGCTCCGATTATTTTTTGCTTGATGTTTTTTATGTTCCTGATTTTACTTGCACACTTATATTTGTTGCTAAGTTGCTCAAGCAAACTGGTGGGATTGCCTTGTTTACTGATTCATTATGTGTTTTACAGGACCATTTTACGAGGACACTGATTGGAGCCGGTGAAGAGAGAGAGGGAGTGTATTACTTTACGGGTGTCTCCATTTCTCGGGTCAGTCATACTGTTCACGATGGACTCTCTCCTCATGATCTCTTGCATCTTCGTCTTGGACATCCTTCTATCAATGTTTTATCTACTCTACCGGTTTTTACTAAGTCTACTGATGTTTCTAAACTTGCATCTAGTTGTGAAATTTGTTTACGTGCCAAACAAACACGCAATGTTTTCATGACAGTTCTAATAAAGCAACCGCTCCTTTTTCTCTAATACATTGTGATGTTTAAGGTCCTTACCGAGTTCCTTCTTCTTGTGGTGCTGTCTATTTCTTAACAATTCTGGATGATTACTCTCGCGCAGTTTGGTTTATCTTATGCTGGAAAAATCTGAGGTTGCTAGTTTACTTCAAAATTTCTACGCTATGAGTGAGAAGCAGTTCAACAAACCAGTTCAAATAATTTGAACGGATAATGGCAGCGAATACATGGTCCTCTCGTCTTTTTTTTCGCGCATCTGGTATTCATCACCAAACTTCTTGTGTAGACACTCCTCAGCAAAATGGATGTGTTGAACGCAAACATAGACATCTCCTCAATGTTGCTCGTTCCTGCTTGTTTTAAGCCCGTCTGCCGGTCTCTTTTGGGGAGAAAGCGTTCTTTCTGCTGCCCATCAAATCAACAGAACTCCTTCTCCTTTGCTTAAAGGCAAGAATCCCTATGAAATGATGCATGGTACCCCTCCATCATTCTCTTTTCTCCGTATTTTTGGTTGTCTCTGTTACGCACACCGACGTGCTCGTGACAAGGACAAATTTGGGGATCGCAGTCGCAAATGTGTATTTGTCGCATACCCATATGGCAAAAAGGCATGGTATTTATATGATCTCAAACGAAATGAGTTCTTCTCTAGCTGTGATGTTGTTTTCAATGAAAATATTTTTCCCGGTCTTCATAACTCCGAACCCATGACTCTTCCTCTTCCTCCATCTCCGGTTAACTATGATGACTTCACTTTACCCGATTTACCTCCTTCAATTCCGCATACACCTTCTGCCGACGGTGCTATTACTACTCCGCGCATGCCAACAACACCACCCCAACCTACTCCTACGTCACCTACTCCTCGCGTCGTTCTAGTTCAACACTTCCTCCACCAGACTCTTCACCTGGTCTACCTAAATTACTTGGTCGCGGTCATCGTCAAAGAAATCATTTGTGTTACTCAAAGGTTATGTTCTTCCTACGACCTCTACTGTAATACACTCTCCTTCTCTCCCAGCTGTCTCCTCTCAACGTTCTCTTAACTCAGTCCAAGGTAACACATTATACCCTATTTCAGATTACCTTTCTGACGAGAAATTTTTGCCTACACACCGGGCATTTCATGGTGCTGTTCTCCCACATGCAGAACTTACATCCTATCAAGAAGCAGCTCGCGATACTACTTGGCAAATTTCAATGAAATCGGAAATTTAATCTCTTGAAGACAATAACACGTGGCTGATTACTAAGCTGCCTCCCGACAAGCGCGCCATTGGCAGTAAATGGGTATACCGAATCAAGTTTAATTCAGATGGTGAGATAGCACGCCACAAATCCAAACTTGTTTCTTTGGGAAACTGACAACAAGAAGGCCTTGATTACACTGACACTTTTGCCCTAGTCGCAAAGCCAACTACGATCCAACTTCTTCTTCAACTTGCTGCTACCCAAAATTGGGATGTTCATCAAATAGACGTCCACAATGCTTTTCTCCATTGCGATTTGAAGGAAGAGGTGTATATGACGTTACCACCGGGTTTTCACGGTGCATATCCATCTGCAGCTTGCTTACTCAAAAAGTCTTTCTACGGTCTTAAACAGTCTCCTCGCTGTTGGTTCGCTAAGCTCTGCACCGCTATCTTGGATTATGGTTTCGTGCAGAGTAAAGCCGACTACTCGCTCTTCTCCTACACTCGCGGCTCTATCTATCTTCATATTCTCATTTATGTTGATGATTTTATTCTTGCTTGCAATGATGTTGTCACCTTACATAGTTTCAAGGTATACCTTCACCGTTGTTTTCACATGAAAGATCTTGGCAAGCTAAAATACTTTCTGGGTATTGAAGTCTCTCGAAATTTTGAAGGTATCTTTCTCTCACAACGTAACTATGCCCTTGAGATCATTCCTGAAGCATGACTCCTCGGTTGTAAACCTAGCTCCGTGCCGGCCGAGCTCAACCACAAGTTATCTCTGGCTACTAGTGATCCAATTTCTAACCCAGAAGCTTATCGGTGCTTGATTGGGCGTCTTATTTATCTCACCTTTACTCGACCTGAGCTGAGTTACATTGTTCAAGTTCTATCTCAATTCCTGCAAAATCCTTTGCATGAACATTGTCATGCCGCTCTCTGTGTGGTTCGTTATCTCAAAGGTTGTCCGGGTCAAGGTATTCTTCTTTGTGCTGATTCATCTCTTCATGTTCAGGCCTTCTGTGATTTGAATTGGGCCTCTTGCCCAATTTTGCGTCGCTCTCTTAGTGCTTACATCGTCCTCCTCGGCTCCTCTCCCATCTCCTGGAAGACAAATAAACAACCCATTGTCTCCATGTCTTGTGTCGAGGCTGAGTATTGGGCCATGTCTTTCACACTACGCGAATTAAAATGGATAAAACAGCTTCTTTCTTCCTTCGGCATCGATCACACAGACCCAATGACTCTCTTTTGTGACAGCAAATCCACCTTACATATTGCCGCAAATCCTGTGTTTCATGAGCGTACAAGACATGTCGAGCTCGATTGTCATCTCGTTCGTGACATGATTGATGATGGCTTAATCTCTACCCAGCATATTAAAACTAAAGAGCAGACAGCCGATCTCTTAACCAAGGCTTTTCCGACTCTTATTTTCAATATTTGCTCTCCAAGTTGGGGATTCAAGTCATTTCACCGCCAACTTGCGGGAGGGTATATGAAATATACTTTAATGTTTTAATTATCTTCCTTACGTTTATAGGAAATAGAAACGTCCATATGTTACGTCCATACGTTACGTCTATACGTTTGTATAACTATGAGTCTATTGTCAATAACAAACACAACTTTTGACAGAAACATTTTCTCATTGTTGACTCGAATTTGGAAAATCCGATGGTAACATTTTTGTTGTTGTGAATTCATTGATATATTAAGAAACGCACCAAAGTGAAGAAGTGAAATTATAAGATGTTAGAACTCAATGCTCTATTTTTAGAGTTTTGAGAGGTGACAAAGAAACAATCGAGAAGTAAATGATGAATAAGTAAGATCTTATCTTTATTTTTTTGTTGCAGAGACGAAGTGGAGACTTCTAGACTTGAGCGCAATAGACCATTCACTTTATTGTAAGACCATATGAATGGGTGCGCTTAGTCTTATACCATGCAGCTTCAACAACTGTATAACCAGCTGAAGAAGATCAAAACTCTCACGGCATAGAGAAAGAGATTTATGAAGATATGATTCTGATTTGGTTCTCGAATCTCTGTATCCTCTGTGTATCTTATCTCTAAACCTCCTTCGCTTTATAAAAAAAATTTAAGGTCAGTCATTAACAAATTAAAAACCCTTTCCCGAAAGCTTGTTAATCACGTGACTATAAATCGAATCTCTTAAAACTGGTTCTACAGTTTAACCGAATCAATTTATGAATTAATATATCCACCAATCTCCCACATTGCTTCTTAAATTGATAATGAACAACAACATTAATGTTGTAAGACTTGAGTCAATATGTATGAGAGTTTATGCACATTTGACACTTTAAGTCAATTCTTAATACTAATATTTATACATTGTTCTATAATTAGTTTACCGTTACAACCTTATACAATATCTTCGATCGTACTTAGTGAACATCTTCACTTTCCAACTCTGATATTCAATTGTAACTGGTTTCATACATGGCATCATCTTATAAAAAACTTCTTTTTTTTGAACCTTGAACTGATGATCTAGTGAATTAGATTTAGTAGTGGAAACTCAAGAAGAATTCGTTTGTGAAGTCATATCAGACCCATCTCTTTGGGTGTATCTAACACCTTGTGTCCACATAGTGCCTCATTCAGTGGGTCTGCAATATTCTTTGCTGACCGTACATATTCAAGAGATAAAACTCATGATTCTATGACTCTTTTGATCATTTTATGTTTCATTCGAATATGCTTTTCTTCCTATTGTATAATTGGTTCAAGGCTACTGCTATAGCAGCTTGACAATCACACATGATTAAAACTAACATACAAGGTCTTTCAATCATGGAAATATTTGCTATAACACTCCTCAACCAATATGCTTCTTGTGTAGCTAATTCCATAGTTATAAGCTCTGATTCCATTGTTGAGCGAGCAATACATGACTGCTTATTTGATTTCCATGAAATAGTTCCTTCTCCAAGAGTAAACACCAGTCCACTGGTTGAGCTTATCTCGTCATTATCACTTATCCAATTTGAGTCACAATATGCTTCAAGTACACATGGTGAGCCATTGTAGATTAATTAACAATCTTTGGTTCCTTTCAGATATCTCATCAATCTATCTAAGGTTTTCCAATGATCTTTACTAGGATTCTGAGTGTATCTACTAAGTCTACTCACATCATAGGCAATGTCAGGTCTTGTACAATTCATCAAGTAAACCAAGTTTTACTAGACATCCTGAAAATCTTAAGTAAGATAGGTTTGGTTTGTGTCCTTTCCAAAGTTTATAGGGAGTAGAGTCAATACCTTATTGAGGTACCTTATTCAGAATATAATCGGCAGAGAAAACTGCTCCCCCCCCTCCATAATGCATCAAGAAGTCCTAAACTTATTAACATTGCATTCATCATCTTCTTGAGAGTTCTATTTTTCCTTTGTGCAATACCGTTTTGCTATGGTGAATATGGTGTTGTTCTTTCATGGATTATTCCTTCCTTTGAACGTACTGATTTTAATGAATCACTTTCACATTCTCCTCCTCTTTCCTCTTTCAGACCTTAATCTCTTGATCTTTTTCTCATGATACTTATGCTTTGAAACTTAAGAACATTTCCAGAGTTTCATCTTTAGATTTAAGCAAGTAAACCTTAGAGAACCTAGAGAAATCGTCTATGAAGGTTATGTAGTACTTCTTACTTACAGAGTTTTTGAAGTCGGCTAAATCAGAGTGAACTAGATCTAGGATCTTTGAAGATCTCATTATTGGACTAAAGAATGGTTTCCTGAAATGTTTAGCTTCAGAACAAATCTAATATTTAGACAATTCTTTATCAAATTTATCAGGAATTAAGTCTGCTTGATGAAGATTCTTAATCGATTTAAATTCAAGTGACCATGCCTTCCATGCCATGTAAGTAAATTGTAAGTTAAGTACATAGAAGCCTCATTCTCATTCATATTTGAAGACTCAAGTACAAAGAGATTCTCATTAAAAAACGTTTTACCCATATATTCCCCATTCTTAGATAGAACTAACTTCATAGACTCAATTGTTTGTTTTATTCCAGTAGACATCAAAAGAGCACTAGAGATCAAGTTTCTTTTCATAGCAAACACATACATCCTTTAGTGAGAGTCAGAATTCTACCAGACGACATTTTAATGTCAACCTCACCAATACCAAATACACATTATCACATACTAACTCATCCAGCTGTTTAAACAGATTCTTTTGATTGCATTTATGCCTTATAGCACATGAGTCAATGATCCAATCAACTTTGTCAGTTAAGGATGATGTAATTGACTCTGATTTCCTGAAAGGAGAACATTAATTCTTCTGACCATCTCTGATAGTTAGATCTAGAGAGATCTGAAATCGCCGTGAACTTTGACATTTCTTTCATGAGTTCTTAACAAGATATTGCGCTCAAGATTGTTAGAACTTAATGCTATGTTTCGAGAGGTGAGAAAGAAACAACTGAGAGGTAGAAGATGAATAAGCAAGCTCTTATCCTTATCTTCTTGTTGTAGAGACGAAGTGGAGACTTCTTGACTTGAGTGCAATAGAAAAGTCACTCTATTGTAAGATCGATGAATGAGTGCGCTTAGCCTTGTACCCTGCAACTTCAACAGCTGTACAACCATCTGAAGAAGATCAAAACTCTCAGATCTTAGAGAATAGGATTTACGAAGATATTATTTTGATTCGGTTCTCGAATCTATGTATCCTCTGAGTATGTTATCTCTAAGTCTCCTTCTCTTTATAAAGAAGATTTTAGGTCGGACTTTAACAAATTAGAAACCCTTTCTCAAAAGCTTGTTAAGCACATGACCATAAATCAAATCTGTTAAAACTGGTTTACAGTTTAACCAATCCAATTTATGAATCTATATGTCTAGCAGACTAAACTATTAATCGACTTTCTCATATCACGATCGATCGTAATTTACAAAATAAAGAGTTGGCAAAATACGTAAAATCCAATCATATGAAGATATTTTATCTATATGTGCTAGTCTATTTATATAACAATGTTTTTAAACGATAAAAACTCTATTTATCTTATATCATTCTTGTCTAGTAAATTTTATTAGTTAACGACTCATCCATTTAAATTTGAAAAAATATCTACTATCAATAATCACAAATTTGTTGGGCCAGATGATTAAAAATTCAATGCATCCAACGTTTTTTAAAAAAAAGTAACAAAAAATAAAACTTTATCGAAATATATTTTTGGTTTGTGCGGGGAGGAAAGATATTTCATGAGAAATCACTAGTTCCAATCTTGAATACACAGATATTTAGGTTTCTATCCAAATTTTGCGGTTTATAAAAAAAGACAAATATGTCAAATAATCAGATATTAATTTGTACCATAGCAATAGCATATATGTTGGTTCTGCAATTATACAACATGGTTCGGAACTTCGGATCATTTGTCCCAACTCCCAACTAACTTTAAGAGCTCCAACCTAATCGATGTCGACGAGGCTGAATCGTTACACAGTATATACCCGAGATTGTAAAGTAAGCGAGCCGAATAAATATTGGAAGCTAGTAAGTAACGTGTAGCGACAGAGTTAGTTGTCCAAAGAGGTTAAGAGAGTTTCATTTAGTTGGCATCCAAAGAACTAGATCCTTGTGGGCTCTACTCTTTATAAGGTTACGTGTCACAAATTTGTTGGTCCACGGTCTCAAACACAGAACCAAAGACTCCAGTTGTTCGCACTCACCTATGTTTTGTTATAACATTGTACTATTGACGTGGCTTCACCGCTTCCACCTTTACTTTAAATAATATTTATTGTGTTATGTGGATTGACCGTTTATTTCACCTTAAAATTTTAATATAATAATTGATTCATCTATATTTTAATATTTTATCTAACTACATATAAAATATGTGTTCAAAATCTAAATGTACCTAAAAATAAATATAATTATCAAATTCCACACCTACTATATAAAATCTACCCAATTGTATAAATTAAATAATGCTTATTAAATCCTAATAATGTTGACCAATTAACTAATTCATGAGTTGACGAAAAAAATACTAATTAATTAATTAATCATAAAGATTGTCAAATACTGATACACTTGACATCTAAATAGCAAATTAAGAAAGAGTCGCTTTTCATGAACAAAAAGAAGAAGAAAAAATCGCCGCAGTTAATAAAATTTAATAAATTTGTTTGGTTCTGAGGTATCTCTGCCCTTCCGTGAACGAGAAGTACTACTATATTAAGTTATCAACGGTCCACCACTTGATGAATGGATATCCTTTCAATTAAATTCCAAAAAATAAGATATGATTTTTAGATTTAATGGACCCATCCATCTTCCCAAAAGTTACAGATCGGGGTATCAACTTGAATATACAACGAAAGTGCAAAATGTCATATTCATTAATACTAAACTTTTATGTTCTTTCTAATCAAAATTTGACTCTACATACGTATTATTAAGATAACCACTTACTAGGAAAAGAGAAAACAATATAAAATGTAAAGCAAAAAAAGAATTAAAAAACGGAAAGAGTGACATATAAAGATTTATGTTGATTTTATTTTAATAACTGATATAAGAATAGTATTATTTTGAGGTAAGTACTAAGAAAGAGGAAAACACAACAGAGACATAAGTTGCTGTTTATGTTGATAAGTGTCGTGAGAGAAGAAGACAAACGACGAAGCAGAAGAAAGAAAAGAAATTAAGGTGGCCGACAATATAACATGCTTATGTTATTGCGACTCCGACGAAACCTCTAACAACATCATCATCTTCAACTTTTTCTATTTAGGATTCGATTCAAAATCATGCACACTGATCTTCCTATCACGTACATAACAATATAAGCCTAGTTGAGACTTTATGGATGATATTCATTTCAGAATTCATACTCGGTTTAATTAGAATCAAATAATTCAAACAAATTGTTTGCACGTATCTTCAAATCGATTTAAGTTCATTAATAACTAAATTACATGTACTAAGAAAGTAAATAATGTGATTTGGATTAGAAATGAGGGTCCACACGCAAAGGCACAGCTTAAAGAATAGTAAATATTGCCAACCAATGGACAGTTGTGGACGACGAATGCTGTCTTAGACCGTGAGTATTTAATTGCATGCGACTTTCAGTTTTTTTTTCTTTTTGTTGATATTTTCTTTGCTTATTTATTTTAATAATTATGGATTTGTTAAGAAGTCTAATTCAACAAAACTTCCTTTCAAACGTTATCTTCGACTGATTTTTTTTTTCTTTTTTTGCCCATATGATAAATTAGACATTTAGTTGTAACATAAAATTATATAAAATAGTCATTGACTTGAAATAAGGTCAGAATAAAATAGACATTGACTTGTAAATTGAAATAAAATAATCATTGACTTGTAATGAGATGATAATAGAGGTAAACGTCATGTATAGTTAGGTTTTTAGTTGATTAACTCATGTGTAACTAACTTATTAGGTTTTCAGCTTTATAAATTTGTTTTTTGAAAGAAAATAATGGAAAAATAGATAGATAGAAGCTAAATTAAGTGAACGGACATGAGTTAAGTTACATTGAACACATGGTGTGTGTGAGACTGAACTGCTAAATTGCCGGAGATTTGATTTGGTAAATTCACTATGAAAAAGGAGTTTGAGAAGAGAGAAACAGAAGTTGGAATAAAACAACACAGAGAGAAAAGCCGAACAACGTGCCGTTTTGGGGGTCCATAGGAGGACAAGGAAAACAACAACGTGTTACCAGCCTACAACACAAAAACATGAGTTTGTGAATCACGTGCTGTTTTTACGCTCTTTCTTTGACCATTGTCTTCTTCTTCTTTTCTACAAAACACAATCCTTTCCTTTGTATCTTTCTTTTCTTATCCTTTTATCCATGTCGGTAATCATTATCACCGCAGAGATTTTTTTAAAAATATATATAAAATATTGAATATTGCGTTAAAGAAAATATAGTAAAGTTTAATTAAAAAAAATCCAATGTTACCCAACTTGGGTATTCAACCTTTTAATAAAGTTTATAGCTTAAAGGCGTAAAAAAGAAATCTTTGATAAACTGATAATACTTGTGGAATTTTCAGAAAAAAAAAACAATCATTTCACTTTTATTAATATGCAATACATTAAAATATTAAGGGTTAAATTCATGTCAATATTGTCACTATCAACAATGTTGTTAGGAAAATTCTATAAACAAGATTTCTTAGGAAATTTGTATTAGTCTCAATGTAGGAAATTTGTATGAGTCTCAATATCTCGAATTCCAATTTCACTGAAGTTAGTAGGGTTATCGTCTATATTTAGATATGTATTTTCGGTCACTTTCTAACTTTTTTATAGAAAACATTTAATGAAATTTTAGCAAGTAGACAAAACTCCAGTATTACATACTTTTTCATATCAAAGAAAGATTATTAGTCCAGGATATATGATTAAAGGGATTTTTTTTACTACGATGTTTTGCTTAGTATGCGTATCGTTGGTCGCTGGTGACTGGTAGCTGGCGACTGATCGCTACAACCGATCGTTGAACCAGCGACCACGAAACAAATATATTTTGGTTGCGGTCGCCAGTGACCAGCAAATGAAGAAAGCGTATGTATAGTTTAGACATGGATATTTTAGTGTTGTGTTATTCCAATTAGACAATATCTTATTGTAAGGTTTGTCTAAATGAATCAACTTGATGATTTAAAAATGTATGCACATTGCTGAACTTCATAAAATCTCAGTGTGCATGATCTATCACCACCTTTTTCATATTTGGAAACAGATTGAGATACAATTGTTTGACAAAATTTAAGCTACAAGTGAGCCTATGATAAACCTTTTTGGGCTATATGGTTTTGTGTTAAGCCCAAGAGGCCCAAATGTTTTATTTCATGGTGGATTTTGCTTTGATCATAACCACATGTCCACATGTCATGTTAATTTCACGTTGCAGTACAATGAACTCATGTTGGATACTTCGAGTTTGTGGATTGAAATAAATCAAAATAAGGAGTTTCTATATTGAACGAATTAATTATTAGATTAATTTCAACTAATGCTCAAATCATACAAGTACATAGGCCAGATTGAGTTTCTTAACTAAGTCAGAAAGAATAAATGAATGAATTAAAGTTAACTAGAATGTAAAGCTTCCAAATTTCTAACGCCATATATCTAAAATCTCTATTGATAACTTCTCTTTCTAGATGAAGTGGCGCAACGGAATTATCATCACACTGATATCATCAAAGGACCCTCGAGAAGCTGACAGATCCACAAGCTTCTTACAAGCTGACAACAAAAATGACTTCTCAGTTCCCACGCACAAAGGACGAGCAATGTCTATTGCTTCCTGGTTACTGACCTTGTCCCATAGACCATCCGATGCCAAGATCAAAAACTCGTGCTCTTCATGGATTCTTAACATGTTTATCTCTGGTTCGGCTATAACCCATTTCTTAAGATGAGCATCTCCGAATCCTCTTGACACAGCTAAAGATCCTTGGATTCTCCATACACCATGAAACGTATCAACATATCCACCCTGCAAAACAATGAATCTACTATTAGAAAATTATACTTTCCAAATTCTCAAATCTAAAAACCAAAACTTTATTGACTACTGATTAGGATATGATGATTCTTACCGTGGTTTCAATTCGTTTGCGTTCATCGTCTCTAGATGGACGGTGATCGGAAGAAAGAGCCTGAGCAACACCTCCTACACTCATAACAGCACGGCAGTCACCAGCGTTGGCTACCACGAGGTTCCCGTCACGGACCAGAGCTGTGACTGAGCATGAGCCGCCTTTAACGTCTTTCTCCTGAAGAAAAGCTTCGTCTGTAGCCAAGTAACCTCGTTTAACAGCGTCAGCTATCTCTGACTCGTCTGTTTTGCCAACTACTTCTTCTGCAACGTTCTTATCTAAGTTTTTGGCCGCAAATTCAGCCGCTTTAACTCCTCCGTGACCATCGTAGACTCCGAATATCGCCTATAATAATTCACAAAGCAAAATCCACGTTTAGAATCGCGTTTCATCGAAATTCATCAACAAGTACAATTGTTCAAGTTGACTCAAAACCCTAACTATCGATGTTGCCAATCAAAATCACCAATTCTGATGAATTCTAAACCGAAATTGAAGATTCCAAACTACCTGTTTATTATCTCCATGAAGATTGGTGATGGCAGAGAAACGATCCTCCATAGCTGCTCTCCTTCCTCTCTTACAATAAACAGAATAACCATCACCTTCGCTCGCCACCTCCCTACTCTCTTCCCTCGGCGTCGCAACCACAGCCGCCGAAGAAGCCGTCGGAGCTAATAAATCAGCAGTACCAATCGGAATACAAAGCCTCGTCGGACGTTTCCTCTTCAAAACCCCTACTGGCGGAGACTGACCGGAACATGAAGCAGAAACAGAGTCCGATCCAAAACTTAACGGCGCAGGAGCGAATCCAGTCGGTGGCTTCTGAAAACGGAGACGAAACGGCGATTTAGGAGAAGGCGCAGAGGCAGAAGGTGAAGAAGGAGAAGAAGTTTGAGGTTTAAGATGAGAAAGAGTTAGAGATACAGATTCTTGCGGCGAAGAGAGGATTGAAGCTTTGTTGCAGCAGAAAAGTGAAGATGACGGTGAAAACACCGGTGAATTACAAACAGCGATTGAACAAGACATGGCTATAAACAGTAATTCGATTTCGATTTCTGAAAGAGTGAGATCTATTTTGTTGAAGAAGATTGAAGATTTGTTGTGTTTCAGTGTCTCTCTGGTTGATGTGTGACGAAGGAGAGAGAGATGAAGAAGGTTTAAATACAAAGGAAGAGAAAGGGAATGAAATTAATAATTATATTGTTGAAAATTGATGAATTTGAGTCCGTGTTTATCGAGCCGCTTCTCATTTATTCAAACTTCGTCACTTTCATTGACTTATAAAAAGACCTAAATACCCCTTACAACTTTCCATTCCTCTATTTACAAAGAAGCTATTGTTCCTTTTTTATTTTTGATGAAACACAAACACCTTCAATCTACTCTTGTTGACCAGATCAAGCTAAACATACTGTCTTTATATATATATATATATATACAAAAAATTAAGTTGGTCATTTTTCGAATAAATAACACTATTTCAATTTTGGGTTTCTTTTCCTCCTAAAAATGGAAAGTATATTTTTCATAGTTTTTTATTATATTATATCTTCACGATTTTTTTAGTGAGTTTTTGCATGTTATTTTTTAAATAACTTGTTTTTTTTTTTGGCAACGATAATTTACTTAAAAATAAATCGATATATGAAACTTCTTCATGATCCCGCCGACCGTCCCTCCTTAGCCAAGCCATCTGCTCGATGATTGATTACTCTGGGGATAACCGACAGGGAGCAAGAGGAAAACTTGGCCGTGAGCCCTCGGAAGTTCTCTTGATACGGTAAGAACGCTGGCCACTTCTCCGGTTGCTGGAAGACGTCGTACGCTGTCTCGCAATCTGTTGATATCTCCACTTCCTGAATTTGCAACTCCACCAGTGCTTCCAACGCCCAGATCACTGCTCCCACCTCCGCGTGCAATGCTGATAAACATTGATGAACTCGTCTCGATCCCGAGAATACACCCTCCACCGAATCTGGAAAGTAAAACCATCCGAACCCTGAGTAGAGGTCGGTGTCTTTCCAGGACGCATCCACATAGCACTTATAGCCAGTGAATCGTAGATTAGCTGTGGTAGGGAATATCATCGCTGAAGAAGCCGAGCGTGTCCTAGTTATGGCTAATTTCCTCATGTCTCTGTTATCCAAATTAGCCTCTCTCCATTCGATGTAATCAGATTGTGCCCGATCCAAAACAACACGTGGATCTAGGTCCTCTTGTTTAAAGTAAACCCCGTTTCGAGATTTCCAGATATGCCATATTATCCAAGGAAATGAATCAAAAATCCTTTGACCTAAAGTATTGCTGAACAGGTAGTCCAAATTATACCATACAGAACTACCTGGAAAAATGCCCGGAGCGGACGGAATATCCGACAGCGCCCATACCTGGATTGCCGGAGGATATTCAAATATCACATGATTAATCATTTCACTATCCGTTCCACACCGCTGACATCTAGCGTCGTGTCCCATTCCCCGTTTTACTAAATTTTGACAGACTGCCATACAACCTGACAACATCTGCCAAATGAAATGTTTAAACTTTGGAGGACAGTCTAAGGTCCAACATCGCTTATACAACCCATCCAGTGATGGTCCAACCAATTGCTTAGCTTATACCGCTTCACCCCGAGCTAACTGATATCCCGATTTAACAGTATATCTTCCAGATATGGTAAAGTGCCATCCCCACAAGTCCCTTTTGTTGAAATCGTGGCAGGCGTATCGCTAGTATCAACTGGACATCCGTAGGATGAAAATATTGGCGGACTAAAATCTCGTTCCACTTACCCGTTCGCTGAACCATAAATTGGTCTAACGTCATATCTGGGAATAAATATAGATCCGACCACCTCGCAGGTCGTGGTAGTCGATCCGGAACCCATGGGTCTTTCCACACCCTAATTTGTGTACCATCCCCTATCCTCCTTATTAATCCCCTTTGGAGTAGTGGCCTAGCTGAAATAATGCTCCGCCACCCATATGATGCCTTTGCTTTCAAAGGTGCATCCATAAAATCTACATTACTATAGTATTTTCCTTTGAAGAATTTTGCCAACAGGGAGTCTGGATATACCAAATGTCGCCAAATTTGTTTTGCCAACAGAGCTGAATTGAAATCCTCAATCATTCTAAAACCCATTCCCCCTTCCATTTTTGGTTTACAGAGCACCTCCCACTTTTTCCAATGGATACCACTATTGGATCCCGAATATGCCCACAAAAAATGACTTATCGTCGACTGGACATTCTGAATTACTGATTTCGGCAGTTTGTAACAACTCATGATTTGGTATAGCCGTTAATATGGATTTAATTAAGACTTCCTTCCCGGCCTTATATAATAATTTACTAGACCATGAAGCAACCCTTGCCCTCAATCGTTCCACTACATACGCAAACGCTTTAACCTTTGATCCTCCTAGATTTTCTGGCAACCCTAGATAACACCCCAATCCCCTCAGGTTTGGAATATCCAATATATTTTGGATCTGCTCTCTGATCCCGGCTCCAACCTTCTTACCAAATTGTATAGATGACTTTTCAAAGTTTATTTTTTGTCCTGACATGAGTTCATATTCTTTCATGATTTGACAAATATTCCAAGCCTCTCCAGGGCTAGCCCGACAAAAAATCAAAATATCATCTGCAAAGAGAAGATGAGTGATCGCTGGACAATGACGTCCAATTTTGATCCCTGTAATAGAGCGAGTTTCTTCAGCCCTCTTTAGTTTGGCTATTAAAACTTCAGTACACATTATAAATAAGTATGGTGACAACGGATCCCCCTGCCTTAAACCTCGTTGTGGAATAATATGTCCACCGGATTTACCATTTAGTATGACCGAGTACTCTACACTCTTTATGCACCACAATATGCATTTTATCCATTGAGCCGAAAAGCCCAATTTAGGAAGTACTATTTATCACTATCTAATTTTAAATTCATATAATGCACTTTGTTAACGTATAAAGAAAACTAATCATGATAGAGGCATAATGAGAGAAAAGCTAAAAGCATATCTTGTTTCAACATTATTCAACATCAAAATTGGAAAATTTTACAAATATTTGGATATCTTTTTATTATGATTTTCCTTCTCAATTTAGACACATTTGTTTATTAAGTAGTTGTTCTTGATTATTTGATTTTGGCATAAACTTGAATGTTTAAAAAGACAATACTAAGATTGTTTTGAGTGAATAGTGATAAATTAGATGAGATGATTATAATGTAAAATGGTTAGATAAAATATATTTAAATTTTAAGTTTGGTCTTTAAATTATTGATTTAGTTCAAAAGTGACTTGGTCATTATCATAATGTATCTACCCAAGTGGAACTTCATCCCACTCTCATACAACAAAATGCAGAAATTATGCAAACTATAAATTTTATTATGATAAAAATGAGAACAGTTGCAATTTGCAATTTACAGGGGAAAATCAATTGTATAAATAATATTCAAGGAAAAAGAAAAATATTAAAAAGTGAAGTAAGCAGATTTTGGTTAAAGTTAGTGAGGGTAAAAGAGAGAATATAAAGAAAGTCAAAAACACGTCTAAAAAATGGAATAATAATAATACACAATGCTCTAAAGAAGTGTTAATTGATGAAAAAGAAAAACAGAATCTTTGTGGGTCCCACTATGTCGTGTTGTGATTGGATGAAAGTTTGCTGGTCGCAGTCGCAGCTTCTTAGCAAGTGACCGTTATGGACTGAGGAGGAGCCTTCCTTTCTTTCTTTCTTTCTTTCTATTTTCTTTCATGACCGTTGTCTGAATTCATCCCTTTTTTTATTCTCCAATATTATTTTGTTCTTATTATCTCATTTCACACGACCAAACTTATATTTACAATGAAATTCATTAAAGATTTGGTTCATTTGGTTAGCATCGCTTTACTTCTACTAACCCACTGAACATAAGCTTCTTTTGTGAATTAAGTCTTATAATGCAATTTTGTTTATTATAGATGAATCGAGAGATACATGGTTTTCTTTGAAACAATCAAAGACCGAAATACAACTTGTATTTTGGACGTGTAACTGCATCTCCCTGAGTTACACATTATAATTTTAAACTAACAATCATAGTATTACTTTACTTTATTTTGAGCAAATTGCTTTGGATTGAAAGAATATCTACTTAAAATGATTTACATTAACCAGTCGTAGTACAACATCAATAATGTTATGATGCTGTTTATGTTCAACTGAAGACTGAGTCACATACAAGACTCCTACATGAACAATTGGACTTGGTCATTAAGATTATTATAATATTTGTTGACCAATTTAAATGATTAATCAAGTAAAGTTGCTATTTACTCCATCATTAGCATTGTTATCCGATCGTTAGTTGTTTTTTGTTGAAATTGTCTCCACTCTACTTTTCCCTAATTTTAAAAGATTGCTACCTAATGTAAAATTAGTCTATCAATGTAATGTAATATATATGTCCATGTAATCTCAATTTGAAAAGATTTATAATTAAAGACACCTAACACATATAATAAGACATTATGTCTTAACGGCTTAACAACTGCATAATTTGGTCAATTTATTAAAATCTTACATATACAGAACTTTATGCAAGTTTGGTTTGAGATAATACGTGTAATCTCCCATGATATGATTTTGGTTGTAGATGAAATCTTCTAGTTTATACATAAATCAATAGTCCTTTAATCTCTACATTACAGTCTATTAAAGTGAACACAATTTGTAAGTTTAGACACGAGTTTGAAATTAGTTTGTATAGATAATTGTAGTTGTAAGGAAAATAACACAAAGTAGAGCCATCCAAAAGACTTATATTCCTCTTAGAAAATCCTCCAAAATACAATGATTAGGACAAGCTAGCCTTCCTAAATTGAGGTATAGTTAAATTGTTCGTTTCCATTCATGTTTTTTTGTATCATATACCACTAAGTAAGAACAAACGGGAGCTGAGAGCTCTTAGTACAATGTATTTACACTTAAAACTAAACTAGGGTTTTAGCTATCTCTGTGTTACGGCACATAGACTCAGTCTTTAGCTTCCTAAGCTGTAATCCCTCGAATCTAGCTACCAAATTTACCTCGTCCTCCTTTTCCAAGCTGCAAGGTTTTATGGATTCATAACTGGGCCGGGAGCAAGGTTCATGGGCCGGATTTGGTCTAGACCAAGTCCATCTTGCTCATAAATATAGAGGTTATCATAACCAGTTGAGAATTCAAGTCGAAGCTAGACATAGAGATCCGAAGTAGAAGACGCCACAAAAGTAGAGTAGTTCCTAGTCCCTCATCTGAGTTTCGACTGTTAGAAACATAGAGTAATAGAGAAAGAAGAATCAAAGAAACTCCATTGATACTCAGAGAAAGAATCCATCGATAACAAGATAACAAAATCTCTCTATCTCAACTCGTTTTTCTCGTACAAAGAAGACGAAGAACTTAGCTATTTGTACCAACTGAAAACCAAACTAATTTGTGTAAACTGAACCAATCTCAATAAACCAAACAAATTTCATATGTGATTGATTTCAAAACCCGGATATGCATATAACTAATACCCCCTCTCAAGATGTAACCTATATGCTTAGAAAAGACATTTTGCCTCGGAGATCCTGAAAGTGTCCTTGAGCCAATGGTTTGGTTAACATGTATGCGAGCTGGTGATTAGTCTTCCTGTCGTCCAAATCCATATTGTAGCTAGCATCATTATACCCTTTTAAACCTTCTTTGTTTTTTCGGCAAAACTTAAGCCATTGAAAATACCTTAAAACCTTTTTCAATGCAACTCCATGAGACTCTTTAGGCTCTTGCATATAATTACTAAGAACACCAACACTATAAGCAAGATCGGGTAGTGTATGAATCAAAGTATTGAAGACAACCTATGAGCTTTCGATACTCCCTCTCATTGATATTCTTCTCATCTTGAGACTTTGACTACTTAACTCCCGAGTTCATTGGTGTGTGACAAGAGTTTCACTCAAGCATTCCCGCTTCTTCAAGATTCTTCCTAGCATATTTTTCTTGTCTCAACGTTATGCATTCTTCTTCTTGTATCATTTCGATTCCTAGATAGTATGTTAGTTTACCAATATCACTCATCTCAAATTTTCTAGACATACATGTCTTGAAATCATTGATCATCTTTAAGTTTGAGAACATGACTAGCAAATCGTCTACATAAACTGCAACAAGTAAAATATGTTATTTCTCGCACTTTCAGTAAAAGGAAGCTTCCTTAGTACATCTCTCGAATTTCAGTTCCTTAAGAATCTTGTTCAACTTGTCGCTCCATTCCCTTTGAGCTTTCTTCAAACCATAAAGAGCTTTGTTTAGCTTGTAAACCTTTTGCTTCCTTTTGTTACAAAGCCTTCCGGTTGGGATACATAGACTTCTTCCTTTAATTCTCCATGTAAAACATTGTTTTGACATCAAGGTGATGTATCTCCCATCTGTTTGTGGCAACTAGAGCAATGATGAATCTTATCCGTTTCTATTCTTGCAACTGGAGCAAAGACTTCTTCAAAATCTATGTCATATATTTGAACATATCATTTGCAACTAGCCTTGTCTTGTACTTGTTTATACTCCCATCCTCGTTTCTTTTTACCTTGAAGACCCACTTTAAACCAATGGCTTTTGCTCCACTTGGTAGATAAACTAGATCCCATGTCTTGTTGATCAATTTGATTTCATCTTAAAAAGCATCAATCCAAACCGTTGATTCACTTGCTTCTCCGAAATTCCAAGGTTCTTCATTAAGTACCAAAAAGAGACAATTGCTCTCATACTCACAAAGAAGCACAAAATCATCCAAGTAGCTAGGTTTCTTTGTTTCCCTAGTTTATCGCTAAAGAGACACATCTTGATTCTCTTCTTTCTCTTTAGTGATCTCTTCATTGCTTTCATCATTGATTTCTTCTTCTCTTGTGAAAGAGTCTCCAAGACTTATTGATATGCTTTGTGATTCTTTAGACTTCTCTTCACCAAAGTTTTTCCACATCCAACCTTTTCCTTCATCGATGACTACATATCGGCTAACAACAATTTTCAGACTTACATAATGTAAGAAACGGTAAGTTTCTGAACCCGGTTCAGTCCCTTGATGTACTAGGACATGAGATCGATCATTTAGCTTCTTTAGATGTGGAATTCCTATTTTATCATAACTTAAGCACCCAAAAACTATAAGGTGATCAAGTCCTTGTTTCTTCTGTTTAAAATTTTGTATGGACTTTGATCATTTAGAGCTCTTGTTAAAACTCGGTTAATGAGATAAGTAGCATATTTCACTGTTTCTCCCCATAGAAAATTCATAATTCTCATATGTTTTAAAATACTTCAAGTCATTCCCATCAAAGTACAATTTCTCCTCTCAACAACGCCATTTTGTTGAGGTGTATAAGGTGTTATCATGTTTCTTTGAATTCCGAATTCATCACAAAACATCTTAAATTCTTGAGACATGAACTCTCCACCTCTATCAGTTTGAAACATATTGATTATCATACATGTTTTCTTTTCAACGATAACTTTAAAAGTCTTAAACTTATCAAAAGCTTCAGATTTCTCTTTCAAGAGAATTAACCACATGAATCGAGAATGATCATCGATCAAAACAAAAATATTTTTATTCCTTGCTGGTGTAGAAGGCGTGATAGACCCACAAAGATCTCTGTGAGTCAGTTCTAGTATCTCATTAGCTTGAAACAACGTTGCATTAGGAAAATATTTTCTAACTTGCTTCACAAGTAAACATGAAGAACAATGTTCCTTTTCAACTTAAAATTTCGGAACTCCTTTCACCACATTCTTTGTTACCATTTTCTTCATTGTCTCTATTCTAATATGCCATATTCTTCCATGCCACTTCATTGTTTCATTGAGTATATTGAGCTACAGATAATTTTCTACATCAACTTCAATGTGAATTTTGTAGAGTTAATTTTTTGATCTCACTGCTTTGATCATCAACTTTCCATCACGGTCATATAAGTGGAGGTACTCTTCTTTCATTCTAATTTGACATCCACTTTCAGTAGCTTGACCGAGGCTCACTATATTGCTCTTTAAACCCGGTATGTAGTAAACATTCGATAAGGCTTTCTTCTCGCCATTCTTGCATAGAAAAGTAACCAAACCTCTTCCTTTTATTTCAATTCAAGAATCATCTCCAAACCTTACCTTTCTCGTGATTGTTTCATTGTGTAGAGAAGAATTCTCTATCTCCCTTCATATGATTGCTTGCTCCATTGTCCAAATACCAAAGTTTTTCATTATACGATTCATATTCCATTGGCTTGACATTCTATTCATTAAGTAGTACTACTTCATGCACGAATAGATCCTCGGTTTCTTGAATCTCATCTTCTCCACCTTCTTCGTTTTCATAAGCTTCTTGTAGCTTGAGGAGTCTATCATGACACTTGGAGGCAAAGTGTCCTTTCTTGTCACATTGAAAGCACATAATTTGAGACAAATCCCTCTTGTAGCTTTGATCCACTTGATCAGTTTCAATTTTGCCTTGCCCTCTTCCTTTACCTCGTCCTCGGCCTCTTCTTCCTCTACATATACCTTGTCCATAGTTCTCTTGAGATTGATACTCCATATTAACATACATGAGTTTTCCTTGATCCTCAAGTTGTTGCTCTTCTTCACTAATTCTTTCTTCATAAGTTTTAAATCTTCTAACTTTTTCTTCAAAGCCTATCTTTTTGAGATCAAGTACTTGCTCAATGGCAGCCGTGAGGTGAATATATTTCTTCCTTCGTAAACTATTAAGAAATTTCTTCACCATTCTGGATTCCACAATTGCTTCTCTTAGAGATGCCGTCTTCGATGTTAACTCCAAAAGTTTTCCAACAAACTCATCAATTGTATCGGTTCCTTCATCTTCATCCTCTTAAACTTGGATATTAGTGTTTTTATCCTAGCTTCCTTAACTTTTTCAGCTCCTAGATGACGAGATTAAATCGCCTCCCAAATCTCTTTTGGCGTTTCTAGGTATCTAACTTGTAGGATAAGATTTTTGGGTATATATTGAAATAATAGAGCTTTTGCCAAGCTCTTCTTCTCTCATTCGTCACTTCCTGTTTCAATCGTTTCCCAAACCTTATGCACTTGCAACATTACTTTCATTCGCATAGCTCATGCCGTAAAGTTCATGGCTGGAAGCATCAGACATTGTATCGCTAAGGTAGAAGAGCCTCCTCACACTCTCGGTTTGATGGAACTAAATCACCCATGACTTGACATCTTCAAGTCGATTTTATCACACATGTCATCATCTGTCTTTTATTTTCGTGATTGAGAACATCACGAACTCGAACCTTAAGCTTTGATACCAAATATAAAATCGATTAACACTTTAGATTATAAAAAAATAGCTCTGGAAAATCCCTCAAAATTAAAACTCTCAAACAATTTTAATCTCTCACACAAAGATGTCACAACTCAACATCTTTATTTATCGATTTCCAAATCAAAATAGGAAACTATAGAATATTTAAAAACCTTCTAAATAACTAACTAATCTTATCTCTTAGGTTGCTTGCTCTCCAAGCTATACTTTAAGCTTATCTTCAACAAAAATATATGCTGAGAGGTCTTTTGTGATGATAAAAAGTTAACTTTGGTTATCTTGAGCTTCAATTTGATGTTAGAGACATTGAACTACTGTCCAGGTCCAAGTACTCGTGGTCATCTACTACCTCTAGTTTTAGAGGAGTTTCTACAAACATATACGGAAACCCTCGTTCCTATTCTTCATGTCGCTCTAATTATCTAGGCATTTACACTTCTTTAGTTTTGCAAGAGATAAGCAATATGTCTTTTTTGTCAGTATTGGCTTACAGTTCACCCTATTACATAAGTTCTTATATATTTTAGACAATAAAACTCGATTTTTGAATGTATAAATGCATTTACGTTTTCTAAACTTATTATTTTCTGCTATTAAGCTAAAAATCACTCGTCTTTTGATTGGATGAACATTTACTGGTCTACAAAAGATATGCGTGATTTCAAAGTGTACAATCTTACATTTGCTTGGATGAACATTTGCTGGTCTACAAGAGATATGCGTGATTTCAAAGTGTACAATCTTACATGCATATTTCAATGTTTTATATTGTTTTTTTTTTTAATTTTATTATTAAGTGGTTATATCCTTCACTTATTATACCTGTAAAAGAAAATCTTATTTACGTTTCACATAATCGGTTAGAATAGAAATCACATTCAATTATAAAACTACTGGCTTTCTTTCATAAAATAATCTCGAGTGATACGATTTTGAAATTTTGATTGTAGATGAGATTTTAAAGTTTACATATATAATAAATTTTTTATGAATTAATATTGTGGGACTATAATAAATATGTTATTTTTTATTAATTTATAGAAATTATTAATTTATCAATATATTAATTGAACCAAAAATTTAACTCATAATTAAAAAATTATATTATTTTATAAAGTATAAAGAAATCAAATATTAATTTAAAAAGATTCTACTGTAATTAAGCAATAGTCTTTTAATTGATATAGACATTACACATAATTCTCTAGTTCTCTACAATGCAGTCTATTAAAGGGGACAAAGCATTTGACCAAAACAGAGCAGTAAATGGTCTAAAATTGAGGAGATCCAAGCCCAACAAACTATGGGCCTTTTTGATTTCAGTGGGCTTTGAGTTTTGTCGGTTGGCCTTTTTAATTGTTCGAATATTGATTGCGTTGAAAATGTAATTTACGAATGATTATCCTTCAAACAATTTCGACTTATCTTTTATCAACAATCAAATAACAGAATGTGCATCACGATCACAGATTCACAATTATATATGTGATTAAACGTTACAACGTATACATTTGATTTATATTGGTTAATGAAATCTCAATACAACAAAGCAGCATAGACCAATTGATTCCAAGTATCAGGGAGACCAGGAAGACACCAATGGCTACAATCGGATGAACGGTCAGGATTTCTTTTCAAAGATGGATTGAGATCTCCACTATAGATTGAAGGATGAGCATCAATACGAAGAGCAGAGAGCAAAGTTATATCCATCAATGAGACATGAGACTTCATCTCTTTCACAATGTCATCAATCACATTCTTCTGGTTTACATAAGAGCTTGTTGGGTATGTTGTTCCGCTAAACGGTGTCGTTTCACCATAGCAGCTTTTTCCTCCTTGAGTATTAGTTGTAGCTTTTGCTCTTGAAATCCATTCATTTGGACTGTTAAACACATCATTTTAGGGAACAGTATTTATTAGAAGTATAAGAATGGTAGATAGAACATTAAATTGTTATGTTGGTGGCTTTATTATTTATAATCTTTTTGCAAGTTGCAATGAAGGAAAAGCTTTCTCATTGGCAAAACTAAAACAAATAGACAATTATTTGGACCCATTTGAAAACACACAGCTCATATGTGGACCTTAATTACAAAAAGGATGACTATTCCTATCCTTTCTGCTATGTGTGCACTAATGCAACATCTAAATCTCTACTTGACGTCAAATAATAAACTATATAATATACACATGTATTTATCATGTCTAAGCAAAGATGAGGTCAACAATGGTAAGTAGTAGAGAGAGTACGTCGTTTGGTAGGACTAGCCAGCACAATGAATTCAATATAGTTTCGTAATATCTAGCTACTAGCAAAAGCCCTCAATCCAACGCATATGTTTAGTTCTGTTTCCTATTTATTAATTACATAATTTACGATTATCAACACTACACGTGCTTATATATATATATATATTATCACTTAAAGTCTAGCTTATATAAACTAATTGACAAGAAGTGAACTGTCTATTAAATCATTTGTGTAAGATTAGAAAATGATATTAATCATATTCTAATAGAAAGACAAAGAGGTATATACTTGTAATGTGTGGGTGAGACGGAGAGAAAGAAAACTTGAGTTGAAGGAGTGTTGATAAAACGAAGGATCCAATTAGACCAAGTTGTTAGTCCTTTTCTTAAAGCCACTAGTCTATTCATGTCTTTGTAATATCTCCCTCCTGTCTCCATCTGCTCCCATCTGTTGTCTCATCTCCAAAACTTTCACTTTATTAATTTTCACAATAACTCATCTCTCTATTTTCACCCTCCTAGCTACTCATAGATAGGTTGTGATTTGAGACTTACCCTTGTAAAGAGCCAGTGTGGCTCCACCAGTGACCAGTGTTGAACAATAGAACGTCGGCTGATCGCCAAATGTTTGATGCATCGTCTGAGATTTCGTCGAGTTTAAGACTGGTCTTTTCGTGAATTTTCTCTATGTTTACAAGATAAGGTGCTCTGTAGAATGACACCTTCACGTTGTAATCCTGTCCACATTTGCTTATATATTAGTAAAGTATTCGAACTGATTTTAGGTAACCAAAGATAAAGAGTGATTCCAAAGGTATTGAACGGAGAATTGCGATGAATGAAATTACGAAATGACATTGTAATTACATTTGGACTACAACATTTTTCTATAGCAAAAGCTAGTGTGATTATTGCTTGTTATTATACTCTTTGGAAAGTTTGTTTCATTTTTGTGCTCCTAACATCTTTTAAATTTAGAAAATTAAAGCTAAATTTTATATCTAAAAAACTTCAAACTATGTGAATGTGAAGTGATATTGATATAGTGGTATATGTTAAGTCTATTGAAGAGAAATACTATCTTACATCTAAGGATCGAATTTTATTACCTACATTTTGTATGAACTTTACTATTAAACTTATTAATTGTGATTTAGTGTTAGATAAAAAATACTTGAAACTATAAAAGAATTCATTGAGAGTTTAAGATTAATTAGAAGATATAATATACATATAGTCCATATCCGAAGTATTATCATATTCATACATCGAAGTAGATTATTAAAACTATAAAAATAAAAGTGTCATAGAATAGTTACTGATGTTGCTTGCGAGAACTTTAGTTTTATTTTTTTTACTGGACTAGTTAAAATGTCACCGACGATATGAAGTTGAGGAGCAAGAAGAACAGTTAAAAACGACGTTCGAATTGACAACTTATGACGCAAATGTCACGAGGTTAATTAATTGAGAAGAGAAATTAAAATTGTGGTGGCTGAAACTTACAAGGATATTGAAGGTAGAGAGAGGATCTTGATGAATGATATGCGTATGAATCAACGGTGCTGATGAAGATACCATACATATCAACGACTCCCATTGGTTTCTACCCAACGAATCTCCAACAAACATTATTGTTTTGTTCCTCATTTTTTGTAGAAATTTCACTCCGTTAAATCTGCTTTCCAATTTAATCAATAACATTTTATTACATGTAATCGTTTCTCTCGACCTACTATTATAGTAATCGCACCAAACTCCTATAATCATCAGAGAAAACAATTCGGAATTTGTTTTTATTTCTTAACAATTTCACAGTAATTTAATCATTTGGGACCATCTTCACTGCCCAACCTTATTATCTACATGCAGTAATGTGATTATCTAGGATCGAGACATTTCACCACAGTCCTATTCAAATTTTGTTATTAGAAAAAGAAGAAACGAATCTACTATTAAACTTGTACTTATTACTCAGCTCTTAAAGTCGAAACTTTCGTGACCTTTTTTCATTTTCAAGTCATCTTATATCGCTCTATGTGTATGTAATAACTAGAAATATTTCCATAACAATAAAATATTATATATAATTATCTTTTCAGATCATTGTGTAATGCAAAATTACAATACATGACATTTGAATTTGTTTGTCTTTTTCTTAAAACTTGGTTGGTGCAGCGGCCAAACTAAAAATTAACTGGCCTAGTTTAAATCTGAAATCTCAACAAAAATACTGATTTAACTAATTAATAAAGAATATAATTAAAACGGGGTTAAAGAGATAGGTAGTGAGTTAATAAACCTAGGGACATTGCAGTTGAAAGGCTTCCACCGGAACTTGAGATAATCGGAGTCAGGTCTGCCGTAAGTTTGACAGTCAAATCCAGGATCTATGATTCCTCCACCGCATTTGTCTGCCCGGTAAAGTGGGTACGTCTCATCGCGTACCCACTCGCCGGCAAACAGATCACAACTACTGTGATTCACCGGGAAAACCACGGGATTACGGCGAGGATGCTTCGCGAAGTTAGTGTGGGTACGGTTGCCATGGATCGGCCATCGAGGGAGAGGTGAAACTGCCATGGCATTTTGAAGAAGAAACAAGAAGAGGAAAGTGAAATATTGAACAGCAGCCATTAGAGAAGCTTGAAATAAAAAAGGGAAGAGAAGAGAGAGATAAAAGCAAAAGGGAAGTGTTGTTGTTTTGATTTTTCGTTGTCCTTTGCATGGAACTAAACTATACGTAATGTCTTGAGGATTCCATCTTTTAAAAGGAGAAATATGTCATTAACAATTTTTGTTTTACCGATAAATAACTACATTTATTATAATACGACCACTATTGTGATTATACGATTAATTATTTTGTTTTTTTTTTGTTAAAAGAGATACAAAAATATAGATTCTTTGCTTTACTTTCAATTAGAGGATTGACCGGGGTATGCCCAGTCTTTAGTTTAGAAACATTTATGTGTAGTTTATTTGTTGGGTAACTTGTCAAATTTTGTGATTTGCGTTGTATTTCTGAAATGAAAGGTATGTTCATCAGAAATGGATAATTTTATTATTGTTTGGAATAGAAAAATTAAAAATATGTTGCCCTACATATTGAACAATTTTTATTTGCGTTAAGCCAATTTATTATGCAATCATGGTGGTAGATGTGGTTGCAGGCGATATTATTAATGGCATCTCGTCCTTTGAATGTTTGAAGGCAAATAGTGCAATTTTTCAGTTATGAGTTATAGTTATGAAGCACACTTCAATAAGGATTCTGGTCTGGTTTTATTTATTATTTAAAGGTCAAAAGTACATGTGTGAAATTATTTGAAGACTATACTTATAATATTATCTCAAGAACAATTTAAAAATATATATTTATGAAGTAGTATTTATTTATAAAATTATGTCATTGAAATATCCAAATTGCATAAGATGTTATTCTTTTCGAATAATTAGATCGATAAGATACAATAACCTCAAATCATTTTATAGTTTGTCTAAATTAAGAGAAAGGGAACAAATTCTAGATATCAGAATTATTAGTTGGAGTGACTAAACGGAAAAATGACATGTATATAAGATATTCAACCCAATTATTTTGGATGGTATAAAAAATAAAAATAAAAAATAACTATGGACATTCAAAACTGGTGAATATGTATAGCTTCAATAGAAGATTAAACAATTTCATCACTGTAAATCAACCGACGTGTAATATGGACATTCAAAGGTCTTTCGAATTCGAATAATGAAGATTAAGTTACATATTATATAGTCTTTGGTCCATGAATATATTTAACATGTAAAACAAAACCATTATTTTCAAAGATTTTTTTTAACAAAATCGAAATGGACTTAGTTAATAAAAAGAGATAAAGAATTGGACAAAGAAGAAGGTTCAATTTCAGGTAATTAGAGGGTTTTGATTTATGAATGACAAAATCTAGATATGTAATAAATGGTTAAATTTTAGTATTATTCCAAATATATAATAACTAAATTATGTTATATAAGCTAATTGATTATATAATACATTATGAAAATTGTTTATTCTAAGGAAATTTTATTTTAAAGAAACCTATTTAACTTTTTTCTTTGACTCGGTTCATATTCAACTTAGGTTTTTCAAATATGTAAAAAAAAAAAGATAAATATAGTTCATCTTACCTTACAATAAATTATTTTGTTTTATGCAATCTCTTTACCAACACATTATCTACACCTTAGATTAATGAAGTCATTTGCAGGTTTGTGTCATGATATATTCAATAAACTTTGGATGACTTTATTAACGTATGCGTATTTAATAAAACACAACATTTGGATAGTAATGAATATTGAGTGGAAGTAATTTTATAGAAAGGTAATCTCGTAGTAGTGCAACGTTAAACTAAAAAAGGAGAAATAAGATGGAACTTGTGAATAGTATGGAGAGACAGGAAATTGACAAAACTTGTAACATTGATAATGATTTTAAATTAAATCAAATAAACAACTTGTAATGTGAGGTGAATAAGCTGGTTTAGTTGTCTAGACGGGCGCGCTTCTCATTCTTCACGTCTTCATCGAATAATTTGTTTGGATGTGTGTTTCGAGCCTTGAAAAGAATTGCACAGTCAGCAGATATGGGGTTGTTTATTTCGGACGCCTCGTCGTTCAAGCCAACGTCATTCAGAATAATACCGGAGACAGTGAAAGTTTGACGTGAAGCTAGGAAGTTGTACATTGACACTTTGATATGAAATTTGAAAGTTATGCCAATAATGTGTTTTAAACTTTCAGGAGTTTTAGTTTTTAGTGTTTTATTGTTATCATCTCCCTAGGTAAAAAGGTAACAAAGTTTGGTTATTATTCGTATGGAAGGTGTAGGTGTGTTTTTGAGGTGCAAGGGCATTGAATATACCTCAATTGAACTATTTATTTCCTGACATGTAGATAGATGTCTACACTTATAAATTTTAATCGATGTAGAAAATATTGTATTTTTTTTTCTATTTTATATTTTACATAGTTTATTTTTATTTTTTTCTAATTTATATTTTTAGTTGAAGTGACTGTTTTTTGTTAGTCATTAAACAGATGATTAGTACCTAAATGGAAAAAAAAACAGCACTTGAAATTCGTAACCGCTACTACGTCTACCAATCCTTTAAAAAAGTTTATTTTGCTAGAACATCAAACCTAAGTAGTATTATATATAAATTTAGTCATTTATAATAAAATAGTTTCTTTTTCTTGACCACTAAATTGCAGTATTTTGATAAGTTAGTTAGTTTAATTATTCTTAAATAATATGTAAGTTTAGGTTTTACAACGTAAAATATTATTTATCAGTTTAGTCATTTTTAATTGGTATTCAGATTATGGATAATTTATTAAGTAGAAAAATATTTTTTCATATTTTTTAAAAGAATCGTATTCTTTTTTGTTTGGTAATTTAGATAAATTTTCTAATAATTTTGGCCATACGATACGATATATTATATTTCTAATCAATATATTAGTTTAATATAGATTACAACATAATATAACTTAATTTGATGTGAGACCTTTGAATCTCCATATTATAGTAAGTAATGTGATTAAGTACTTCTAATCAATATACTGGTTTAGTATAGATTACAACATAATACAACTTAATTTGATGTGAGACATTTGAATGTCCATATTATAGTAATTAATGTGATTAAGTAAATAATAATTGTCTTTTGATTTTTTTATTGAAAAATAAAAAATTTCTAAAACAAAAGCTGATATGGCAAGAAGATAGGAGTGATGTGGCAAGAAGATAAGAGTTTGAAAAAGATGAGTTGGATAGCTTAAGAGGTCTCAAAACCTTGCTTTTATTAGTACTAGGGGATTGACCGGGCTACGCCCGGTTTTTGGTTTAGAAACATTTATATGTAGTTTATTTGTTGGGTAACTTGTCAAATTTTGTGATTTGCGTTGTATTTTTGAAATGAAATGCTTGATTATTAATGGCATCTCGTCATTTGAATATTGAAGGCAAATAGTGCAATTTTTCAGTTATGAGTTATAGTTATGAAGCAAACTTCAATCAAGATTATGGTGTGGTTTTATTTATTATTTAAAGATCAAAAGTACATGTGTGAAATTATTTGAAGACCATACTTATAATATTATATGAAGAATAATTTAATAATATATCTTTTATGAAGTAGTATTTATTTATAAAATTATGTCATTGAAATATCCAAATTGCATAAGATGTTATTCATTTCAAATAATTAGATCGATAAGATACAATAACCTCAAATCCTTTTATAGTTTATCTAAATTAAGAGAAAATGAACAAATTCTAGATATTAGAATTATTTGTTGGATTAACTAAATGGAAAAATGACATATATATATAAAATATTCAACCCAGTTATTTTGGATAGTATAAAAAATAAAAATAAGAAGTAATTATGGACATTCAAAAGTGGTGAATATGTATAGTTTCAATAGAAGATTAAACAACTTCATCACTATAAATCCCCCGACGTGTAATATGGACATTCAAAGGTCTTTCGAATTCGAATAACGAAGATTAAGTTACATATTGTATAGTATTTGGTCCATAAATATATTTAAAATGTAAAACAAAATCAAAGATTTGTTCTAACAAAATCAAAATGAACTTAGTTAATAAAAAGAGATGAAGAATTGGACGAAGAAGAAGGTTCAGTTTCAGGTAATTAGAGGGTTTTGATTTATGAATGACAAAATCTAGATATGTAATAAACAGTTAAATTTTAGTATTTTTCCAGATATATAATAAATAAATTATGCTATATAAGCTAATTTATTATATAATATATTATGAAAATTGTTTATTCTAAGGAAATTTTATTTTAAAGAAACCTATTTAATTTTTTTCTTTGACTCGGTTCATATTCAACTTAGGTTTTTCAAATATGTAAAAAAAAAAAAGATAAATATAGTTCATCTTACCT